>NQII01007929.1:0-74973 GCA_002778355.1 Clitarchus hookeri | reverse complement strand
GTGTCAGCGATGCTTCTACTTACAATATGCGTTACGCGTCAGACAAACAACAGATAACACAAAATGTTTATTTACAGCCAGAATGACAAAACACATGTTTACTTTCAAGTAGTTCGTGTTATTTATGCCAGGTTATGCAACGAGTCAAGTACAGCCAGAAAAAACCCGGCCCAAAAGTCAAGGTGTACACAAAACGGCAAGTACGAATATGTATATACTTCATAAGTATGAACTTACAATTGAGAGACAGCCCTAGTGTTTGAATCTCATAAAATTCTGAAATAAATTTTTAGTTATTTGTTTAGGCTACCTTTGTAGCTGAGAGTACAACGATATATCATCGAATTAATGAGGTATTGAGGATTCCTCAGAAATATATTTAACCTCTTTTTTACCCTGTAAGAAGTCAAATTTCTTAAAACAAAATGATTTCTTAATGGCGTCTGAAATCCAAGGGGAAGCCATCCCTAAATTTTCATGTTTTTTTATTCAGTGGTTTAGACTGTGCGTTAATGAGTGAGTGAGTCAGTCGGAACACTTCATAATTTACACAGAGATTACTCGAAAAAAAGTAAATATTTTGGAAAACTCTACATTGTATATTGTACAAGTATATACTGATTTTGTGTTCCTGGAATTTGTGCGCTGCGTGATTTCCATAACCCTTACTGTGCTTTGAAATATTTTGAAGTTATAAGTTTCAATGTTTTTCTATGGCTGATGACTGATATTGCTAAGAATTTTATTTAGCAATTATCGTTTTACTATATCGGAGGCTACAATATTGCTAATGCTGTGCTGGACATCAGTAAGCGCAGACACATTCAGTATACTCCGTGTCCATTTGTACAGAACGCAAGCCTTTAGGCCTAATTTACGTGCTTGCGTACTTGAACCCACGTTTAGCATGATAGGTTCACATTCTTAGAGCCACGAGCTTGACTCCTACCAAATACACTGGCTGGTGGTTTTCCCCACGTAATTTTACATTCCCAATCCTGCAGGAACAAAGTTTATTTCCAAACTTCACAATTATCCATTATCATTGTATTCCGGATACACACTACGTAAAGTGAGTTGTAAAGAGTAGGAAGTTAGATAAGATAAATATCTTTGCTCCCACGTGACCTTGAGCAGACACTTGGTGCGGCTGTTAGTGCCGCAGTGACCATTGTTCAGTCCTTAAACAACGTCACCTGGTAACGATATTTTGGAGCCTATTCATAGTACGATCAAGTGAATTTGGCTGGTGGCATTTGTTGCTTGATGAATACAAGTAAGTATTGTTCAATTATGCGTACTAATACTGTAGTATTTCTTTTGCAGATCATGAACTCATCTTATTCATTCTTTGCCATGCTGAAACAGCTGAACAAGTAGAAGAGAACGTGACAGCGGCTTTTTTTTAATTTTAGATATCTCACATTTGGTACAAATGGGGCTTAGATGCATTTTTGTATTCACTGTAAAGCAAATAATATATCAGTAATTGTATACCAACTCACGTGGATGCGCAGGAATGTACTTATTTGAAATAATATAAGGAACACAAAATTAAATGAATTACTTTGAAAACTGCTGTATCATACACCGAAATTGATTCAAAATTAACTTAACTGGTTTGTTTACTTGCCACAGGCAAATTAAGTGTCAGAAATAGTATAATAATAACCAAAAGGTCTGAAAAATTTAATGTGCACAGATAAGTATAGTTAAGTGGTATTTATTATAATTTGTACAAATGCTTCTCATAATTCCAATTACATAATAGGTTTCTATATATATATATATATCAGTTTTAAAGATACAAACTTAGATTTCACAAAATAATAACTCTAAATTTTGTATTTGTTTACCCACCTTTACAAAGAAGTCTACCATGTACACAAGAAATATGAAAAAGTTTTTAATTTGCGAAGAGTACTGAAAACCTTAATTATTACATATTTATTGTTAAAAATTAGGATATATTTTACTGTACCCATGTACGTATCACTTAATTGTTAAGGATAATTATATTCACGCATTATTTAAATGTAATTTATTACTAGAGGAATTAATAAACTCTTTGATTTGTAGAATGATGTTTTCATTTTTAGACTAACTTGAATATCATAATTCCGAACATAATTGTTACGAAATGCAGTAGTTTCTTATACATATATTTAAGGAAAAAGTATTTATACGTAAATCTTATATTTATGCATTATTTTTATACTAATAATATCTCAAGAGATTTCTATAAAAACTATTTATAATACAAAAATCTTATACTATAATTAAACACTGTCTAAATAAAATATTTTTTTAATGCTCATATTGGTAAAAACATGAAAAGTCATTCTAAAGGCTAACGATTCATGATTTAGCTATCACTTTTTAAATAAAAATATGGGTAATTACTAGTGTATATAATTTTGTATTACATTGGTGAAGCAATTATACAGGTTAAACATCTACAATGAAACTAAAACTTTGTAATAAAGATATACCCTGTGAACAGTTTTTGAGACATAATATGCCAGGCTAACTATTCAGGACCTTTTCAAAATTCTTCGTGAAAATAGTGCCATAGCGCTTGCCTCCCATCAAGGCGAACATTGTTTGATCATCGGCGGGGTCACTTCCAGATTTTAGCAACTGGGAACCGTGGCGACAAAGTCGCTGTTGGGCGGGTTTTCCAAGGCATCTCCCGTTTCCTCCACCCTTGCATTCTGGCGCTACTCAATATTTACCACACAACACCCTTATAGGCTTTCAAGATCCCGATGTTAAGAGCCGCGGAAACCTCTCCGCTCTCTCCAACATAACTTCGAAGTACCCCAGTATAACTAACATCGGCGTTTTCAATGCGCTTTATCTCAAAATATACGGCCAGAAATACACAAACCTATTCGAGGCATCTGCATTGAACCTGCTTCAGACTTACTACCAATAAAATTGTGGTTCCACAGCTTAAAGTCCCACAGATGCACGCATTACGACGAGAACACTGCACGCCAGTTCAGAGCCCTGCGCGTAGAGGCGATGGCGCTCTTGTAGTGCTTGCCAGCGTAACCCTAATAGCCGCCGCGCTTCTCGCCAAAAAATGAGAAACGATGCAGGCAGGTGAGAGCCTTAACGCTCTTTAGCTTCTCGTTCTTAAACGCGGGAAGTTGCTTTAAGTGGGATAGCGGGTCCCATTGGCCGTATAAGACTGCATGTGAAGCCATGCGTCGTCTGCAGCGGCGCGAAGAAGGACGCCGCTGCACTCCAGAGCGACGGCAAAGTGCCTCGGGAGAAACTTACATACATTCGTTGCTACTTGCTCTGTGTGTATATCTCCAGCAATACAGACATTGCAAGCACATAGGTTACTTCTTCACGCCAGCTCTGGAGTTTTCGAACAAGTAGAACATTCTTGAACAAGTACAGTTATTTTATGAGGGGTGTAGGGAATTTCCTGCTCTTTCAACCAGGCTTGGGTAAAAGCGTTTCAGAATTTGCTGCCCGCTGGCCATATTGCACTTCTATGTCAGATGGTGCGTTCAGGCAAGTTTTCAAATTAAGTCCTGGCCACGATCATAACAATATTAAACTATTCCGTTTAATATTGTGCAACGAATATAAACGTGGGCCATTTCCTTTTCAGCGTGAAATCAAACACGTCCTTAAAGCAAAGGGTATTACTAGGTGGTCTGAGGACATGTGGGATTGGATGAACTCGGCTGATCGGCCTGAAGCACTCACTTTGACTCACGTTAGCACTTCCGGAATTATTTGTAGCGCCGTTGAAAGATGCCAAACCACCCACTATCATCTGTTCATCATGCCGGAGAAGAAATTTAACCAGATTGATGCAGTAAGCTACCACGAAGTACTGGAAATATGTCTTTGAAGATTACATGCTGTGGCAGCAGTTAGTTAGTAACTAGGAATGTTCACTCATTAGTGTAGCGCGTAACGGGACGTAATCGTTCAGTATATGACCATTCGTCAAGTGAAATAGCACAAAAATACACAGAAATTAGTTATGTGAGACCAGCGGCGAGAATTAAACGACCCAGAGTTGTTTTTCATGTGCAAGTGAGAAGTTCTGCAGAACCACGACGAGACACTGAGAGACTGCTTCATACGCATACTTAAGCAAGGCGGCTTCATTTTGTTATTTATGTGCGTTACTGGAAATATAATATTTTAACTAAACAATAATTCCGTAGTCCACGCGAGCGGAACCGCGGTATTATAATAAAGCAGAAATTAGGGACTACGATCTCTGATAAAACAAGACCTATTGATAGTGTGACACCTCACATTGCTTAACTACAACGGATAAAGACCAAGTGTGGAAAAGATAATACAATAAAATACCTAATAAAACCGAATGCTTAAATCGATATAATTTTTCACCCTGGTTTTAAATGTTGGACAACAACTGCCGAGCTTCATACAAAACTTAATAAAATATGTTCTTCCAAAAATGTTGTTTTTTTGCATGAGTGGTGTCCAGCCCGTAGCCTACCGTTTCCTGTCATGCGACCCACGCGCTTATTTGTGAAATATAAACAATGTATCTGTGAAATATTAACTACTTCCGATATGTATGCAATCTTCTTTAGTTAATATATTTGATGTGGTGAAATAATGCGTTGCATTAATATACAAGAAGTTACCGATATAACTGATTAGCCGATTTTACTCTACATGGATGCGAATAGTTTTGATGAAGTTCTTATAATGTTTAATGGTAGGTGGGTCTTGACGTCTTGCTGACATATACATCATTATAAATGGAACCAGAAACAAATGAAATACAAATGACACTGTTACATTTACACACGTGCCTTGTCCGGGACTCGGTCCTATATACCGTAAGCTGACGTGCAACAAAACTGCATTATGGAGGTAGGATCGAAGAATCAACTTCGGTCGTAATCAGTCTAATGTTTTGGTAGATTGGGTTTACCAAACTAAAAAGGGACATCATTGTGAAAACCAGTGACGTAAGTAGAATAAAATAGAGAGCGCAGGCACAAGGGGCTGGGGTCCAGAGCTGGAGCCGAAATCATGCTCTGTCATTCCGGTCGGTCAGTGACCATTTTGGATGTTCGATGAACTTGACCTCTTACCTTGATCCGGTAATATTAGAACTTGAAAACCCAAAAAATTTCAAATAATGTGTAAAAAAATTTATAAAAACATTAAAATAACTAAAAAAAAAAAATGCAAAAAATTATTTTTAAAAAATTGTTTAAAAACGTCTTTGTATTTTGCCTTGACAGTCAGGTCACCAATTTTTATTGGTTAATTTGTTGGTAAATTTCTCGTGTTCATCCGCCCCCTTCCAGTCCCTTCCCTCCCATAACACATCTACTGTTCATTTATATTCAGTATCACCTACTAGAGCGCACTGGTAAGTTCGGATATACCATTACGTCAGGTAGCAAGGCTTCCACGAGGAATGCAATCCGTAGCCACCATAGGAGAAAAAAAAATATTTTTGAGGAGACGAGGCTTTACACTTCTAAGATGCCTTGTTCTAGCAGCAGCAATGGCAAGTATGGGTTGGTACCTCGAGCAGTATTCACGAGTTGGCAACCATGAGTTACACTTGGCTCTTCCTGCAATACAAGTCATATGGCAGCCGGCGGCCCTATTGTAGCTATTTAGTATAACGAGCTGTCCATCTAGCTGGCTTCATGCTAGCTAGCCACAGTTTGAAGATAACATCATACAGTACAAATTCATGTTTTTATGTTTAACCCCTCACACCAAGTATATACTAGTGGAGAACATACGTTATAGGAAGCTAGGGAGTCATTAGTGGCCTAAGCGAAATTTAAATAACCTGTAAACAGGTGACGCTCCGTCACACTAATACACACTAATTTCGATTACCCTGCAACCTGGGAAACAGATCATCCCTCCACCCCTCCGCACAGGGAGGTCTGTTGTGGTTGGCTGACAGGTTCTCCCACCCCTTATGAGGTGTGGGAGAACTGACTAGGTTGGGGAGGCGCTCATTGGTTTGAGTTTCGTCAAAGGTAAGTAATTGCATAATTATATGTAATTGCATAATATGTATTTGCATAACGCGTAATTGCGCAATGAATGAGTACACATACTGAGAGTAATTACACAGTAATTACACACTAAGTACACGTCCTACCCCGACCACTGCTCGAACACAACTGAGCTGTGAATCGCTAATATATTTGTGTTATGTGTCCGCCATTTTGGTTGGTTTAGATTCCTACCATGAGCAATGGAAGCATAATTACATCTATACTGGTCCACTACCTGATTCGATTTCCATCGACGATAAGTTAACCTTATATATATATTTATACAGGACCAGTCCTTGGTTCGAATATCGTCGAATATAGGACCAGTACTCGGTTCGAATCCCATCGAGGCTAAGGAAAACACAAATATAGTTAAACACGCCTAAATATTGCTTCTATTCCCATCAAAGATAATTCAACGGTAAATAATTTTAAACTGAAACAGTTCTCGGTTCAATCTCGTCGTGATAAAGGAGAACATGTTTATATTTATACTAACCTAAACCTTGCTTCGATTCCTGTCGAGGGTCAGTAATGAATATATATACATTTCTATTGGGTAAGCCCTTGGTTAGAATCCTGCCAAAGTTAAAACATAATTGCATTATACTCAGATAGTTCTTAGTTCGACCCCCAGCGAGGGTAATTCAAACATATATACATGTATACTGTAATAGTCCTTGGTTCTTATCCCAGATAAGGTAAATACATGTGTACCGATTTAGTTCTTGGTTGGACTGCTGTCGAGCGTTAATAAAGTTATACACACACCGTAGAAGGAAATTAAAGCATAAATACAGAGGATAATTACATTTGTGCAACCTTTTGTAACTATGCATCCAACCTCTACGAGATCCAATACCATACTGAACCCCAACACAAAGTTATGACACGAAAAAATAATTCGAAGTAATCGTATATCGAGAATAAATTCATAGCTACATATAGATAGGAAGTACACAACCGAAAAGCTCGGAGCCTAGATGCAGAATGAATGTAAAACACTAATAACCTTTGTTTAAACCCTCACCATCTTGAACATCAAATAAGATATATTAAAAAAAGTAATGAAACCTTTGCCAAACATTGTGTTTAAGAGATGTGATTTTAATCGTAATTGTAAAGAACACCTTTAATCTAAGTATATCGTTTAAATAACGTCTCCACAACCACAGCGATATCGTTGACATAAAACTTTAACCAATAATAAATCCCGAGGAACTCACGAGTCCCTAGCGGAGAGTGCCTGCCATCGGGCGAAAGTGATGACATTTTCCTAGCTAGAGACGCTGTGAAGCACAGAGCCAGTCGACCAGCAGAGAAGAGCGAGCGAACAGCGGATCGCTCCCTGAAGAATTACGAGAAGGGGAAAGCATGTCGAAGAGGGCAGAGTTCCTTTTTGAATACTGACAAACATGCGGAGATGGTGGCGCGGAGAACAACTTCTTACCCGGCGGCCAAGCTAGCACATCTAGACCCTCTCTTAGAAGAGTGCATGAGACAGGGCGGGGAATATAGACGCAAGGCTCGAGGGAGACTTCTGGACACATCTCCATGTCTAGCACACAACGCCTACCGCTTGTCAGCTGACGAGCAGGGGAAGGGAATATACACCATGGAGAAGAATACTCAAAACTTCCAGAGAAGCTCAACACACTCCTACATTATTGTGGAAACCATCCCCAATACTTAAATTAATAATTGCAATATTAATTTTCAATGGGTGTGTATCGGTTGGTGTGTGCATGTATTTCAGTGCCAGAATTGTTATAAAAACTTTAAGCATAGTCGTAGTATGAGTTGTCATGAAAGGAGCAGTTGTGTAAAGAACCCTGAGATGTCACTGCGCAGAGTGTAAACGTATTTTTACGAGAAATTTCACATTAGCAAAACATTCAGCATTATGTAGAGGTAGTGCTCGAACGGGAATAAAACTTGTATGCCGTTTCTGTTATCAAAAATTTACCACATTCCGTTATGTGCGAAAACATGAAATGAGGGCTTTTTATAAGAGTCCTAAATTGAATCTATATCGTTGTATACTATGACTTCGTTTGTTTAAGAATGTCTATTTATAAAGGAAACATATATTTACTTGCAATTTTTCCTTAATAGCCACTAATAATTCGAATACCTCTCCGAATTCGTCGCCGGCAGCTACTTGGAAGAGAATACCTTCATCGACGAAGCGAAAACCTCTTCACCAGTGTGTATACTGCGACAAGAAATTTACTCTACTTCGCAATTTAGAAAACATCAAAATAATACTTTTTTGAGAAAAACAGTTGGAAATAAACATTGTTGCGATAAATGTCAACGCGTATTTTCTGACCATATGCAGCTTGAGAAACATTCGTTGACATGCGAACAAGGTGTTGCGGTGGAAAACTCGCCAGTTTCTGGTTATCAGGGTCGTTTTTGTCGGCAATGCTCACCTTATGTAGCAACGCGTATCATAAAATGAGGAGAAATTGTTTAAAGAACGCTGAGTGTGATGTACATCGTTGTATGTTGTGTGGTCCTTTATTTACAAGAAATTATCAATTACTGGAACATATGATAAAGTGTAAACGCAATTTATCGCAATAGTGTTTGTTTTATCACGAGTTCTACACATACTTGAGGATAATATTTCGGAAATTTTGTAGATCTGTATTCTTAAATGTATTTTGATGTTCTAAGGATGTAATAAATATAATTGTGTTGATAGCATAGTTTTTTTATTTGTTATAAGGCATTGCTTTGTTGGTTTGAAGTATGGATATATAAGTTTGTTTTTATAGGTTTTATTAGTGGGGTGCTAGTTTTTATTGAATTGGTTACACAAGGGCTTTCTGGTATTGCGAATGGATATGCGGTCGCAGTCTGCCCGGCGGGCTCCACTAGGAGTCCTTGTGAGGGAATGATGTGTGGGAATGGAGTGAGCTGTTGTCAGCGAGGGGTTGGGTGTGTGGTCACTCCTGGACTTGGGTATGGAAAGCAATTTAAGCAATGGCTGATCAGTAAATATTAGTGTACGCAGTAGAATATGTACACGACTTGCCGAATGTTTGTGTTGTAGGATGTCGTAATGCTTACACTAATGTTTACATCTCTATATAGGTACCTAAAAAGAGTGTCACTTAACGAAAATTGTTCGGTTACAGAATTTGTTTTCTGAATTTAATTACTGCTTGCTATTTGGAAAAATAACGTATGGTAACAGCAGTTGTTTACTTTTATCATAGAACGCTGCTTCACATGCTATCAGCATTTGGTTTTCGTAACTTCCTAACTCAGCGATATCCGGAAATCACGTTTGGTATTCGTTGTTCATTTGGAGTAATGTAAGGGTTTTTAATTATTTTAATGTTAATATGTGACAACTTAGAAAAGTTATTTTTGAAAGTTTTTTTAATGCTTTTATTGACATACTCCAATTATGTATGTGAAGGAACTTTTATTTGTAACATTGTGTTATCGTTTGCAAAGCATCAAACGCGATGGTCCTCTCCGAAGAAAGGATACACTGTGTGATTCTTCCGATCATTGGTGTACACATTCACACACACGCACACATCCACACACACCTATACGTGTTTAAGTTATGCCGTGAGTACTTTCTCCTCTTACATGACTAACGAGGACTCAAAGAAAAAATTGAAACATTTAAATAAGAAATGAATTATTGTGATGCAGCATTTTTTTTAATACTAAAAAATTCCAAAAAAGTTAAGGTAACATTTTTTATAAAATGTTATATGTTTGTACACCACAAGTATATGTTACGAGAACTTGTGAATACTGAAATACGTTGTTAGGACGCAGTATTGAACGAGGACCTAGAGCTTTCTAGATATGTACATACGTATATTGGCACGATTTTATCCCTTGTAACGGCCGTTTTACACACACTTAACGACGAAGCGTCTTTGTTGGGACCTAAGTTGAAAAGTATATCTTGTTATCCATCGGTGTTATGACTTGTTTATTTATTCACTCTGGCTCCTTGTAACTGTCGTCATGCATGTTCTCGTACACTAAGCCTTCGATGTAAGGCGTAAGATCACAGTGATGGTACGTTTTGCATATGTTCACAATCGCACCGCACAGAATTATTTTTTGCAAACACCATAAATTGTGTATATGCTATTCACAGTAAAGTTAGCACTTTTTAAGGCCCTGCTTAACTTGTTTTTTCAGTCAGTTTGTATGCTTCCGCCACTTGTCAATATAAATATATACATTGTCATGTGACTAATATACACAATGTTTACATTTCGCTGCTCTCAAAATTTTACGTCTGCGGCTACAATAATGTGTCTGTATAGATAATTAGGCCTGTTATCATATTACGTAATGAAAAGTTATGTGCATATCTACATATTTACCTGTAAACAGATTTTTTCTGCGTTGCTTCTGCTATAATGTGTCTATCCACGATCGTTGTAATGCAACAGACAATTCATATTTCGCATATAAACGAAAATCCACACATGATTTCCGCCTGAGTCAGGGCCACAGCATGGGATGAGAGGAGACTGGAAGTAACTGGCGCAAAGCAGCCCAAGAATGGACCAGATGAGACGGAATGAAGGTGGAGTATTGGCGGAATGAATACGAGGGGAGGAAATTAAATGCTTATGATTAAAAAGTTAAATTCGGTTGCTTAAATTGTTGAAATTTTTTCTTACTTTCCTATTGTAAGAATATTTTTTAGCGTGTGTGGGTTTTAAAAAACAAATTGTGAAGATTAATTAATTTTTTGGTCCAACTAGATGCACAAGGTATTACTTAACGATATTATATTTCTTTTGTTTGCAAAGAGTCTAACGTAAATACGTATTTATGAGCAAAAGTCTCTTAATCATCATAATTTTGATTTTTCTATCTGCATAATTAAATGTGACATGTAGTTAAAGATTGTAAAATAAAAGGCCAGTTTTGCGATAAAAAAATTATTGTTGAGAAGCAAATGCAAAGTTTTTATTAGTTAAGTTTAAGAACCGTATAAGGAACATTTTTTTTATGCCCAAATAATAAAATTTTTTCTTTCAGAATTTTGATGTTTTGGAAAATCAATCAAAAATCTGTGTGAAATTTGAAGAAGTAATATTTGTGGTGTTGTTATTTAATTGATGTATTTATATTAACTATTTAAATTGTGTTTTTTTCACAGGGCACTGCATACTGCACATATGTGTTCTATGTTGCGTTATAAAACTTCTACATGATATTTTTCTATTGCCATTTAACAGAGTACATTTTTATTTGTAATTGTTGTTTCTGCTGGAAGCGCTCGTGATATGTTGCCACTGGATATCCAGAACGAAAGTTTACATTTCAGACTTTTAACTGATTTGGTCTAAGACTCTACACTGCGCAGGTATGAAATCCTGAAAACTTGGCCCATCATTTCTCAGTTCGAACTAACTGCGACACTATTATGAGCTGAAATTACTTTATAACCATTAAAACTCTTGAAACCACTTTAATTCCCACACAGCAATAATAATCGAAAGAGGAGTGTTAAGTTGAGTAGTTTGGACGACTCTTAACATATATGGTCTTAAGAACTGATGAGGGTGAATAAGGTGGTCATGAAACAGCGCCAGAATGCAAGGGCGAGCTACCTAGCCGCTACACTACTGCGTCCTCGGATGGGGAGTGTACCTGTAAAGACGAACGAAAGCAAAGGTGAGATCCGTAGGCGCATGTTTAACCCGAATATGACTAGGAATGAATCACTAACGTGCAGAAGCGGTGGAATGCGAGAAATGGGAAATGGGAACTCCCTAAAAGAACCCACCAGCACATGGCAACGTTCGCCGCGTTACCCGGCATTAATAACTCGGGTTTGGCCAGAATAGGTTCAGAAATAAGATCGCTGTGGTATGAGACGAGCGATAAGAACACTATACCAATGTGTTCCCATATTCATACCTAACAAAAACTTTACATGTAGACGGACTTTTCATTATGTTGTTGCAAGACGACACTAGAAAAATCGCGAAAATACCACGAAATGGAGAAAGTAATTTTACACACGTCGAATTGTAAAATTATAGATACAACAACAAGGCGTATCACACTTGTACCTCTAAAATACTTAAGCCATTGCGTGTTATATTACCAACGTTGTGCGTATTCATAACTTCATATTCTTGTGTAAAATAAAAGTAGGCTTCTTTAAATCACGGCTTAATTACGAGTGTAAATATTTATAAACACTTGAAGGTAGTTTTAGACATGACATTGTTTAACCTCACAATTGTTGCGCATATTAACATAACAGTCACTTCTAAAAAACTGCACCATTGTTTCATTATATTACGAGTTGCATTAGTTTACCTCGTCATCGACTATTTTAATAAATTGAATAATGGTGCATTAAAAATATTTCGTTATGATGATATAGGATACCATAACATCTGTATGAAATTAGATATGAAATTGTGATTGTCAAATTAAGAAGGTTGAATATTATTACGATTAAGTATTAAAACAACTCGTTACAACAAAACAATATGGAAAGTGTAGTTTTCCTCATTCTGCTGTGTAAACTGATAAATAGGTTAAAATAACATAAAATATCTATAATTTTTAGCGTGGAATTATAAAGTATAGCTTATATTACAAAAAGTTTTGTTAGTTTATTATTTTTTCACCGTTGCGTTTTTTTGTTCTAGAGAAAGCTAGTAATTTTAAAATTACAGCACTGCTTGTGTAAAGTGATTAATTAGATTCTGGCAACTTAACATGTCATGTAATTTTATCTCAATATGACTGCCTAAATTTACGCAATAGTCATGTCTAAATCGCATCACTAGTGGCTGCACATATTCTAATGGAAATGTAGTAGTATTTGTGTGTGTATATATGTATATATCATATGTGGAGCGTCTATCCACAACGGCATCATTCTCAAAATTTACAGAATGTTCATGTATTTTATGTGTTCGCTTATACTGCAATCACGAGCCTAATGATTGCACAGAATTCCATGTTTACACACAATTGTTTGAGAGATCTATTTTACAGCGTGAATTAAAAACATTATTTGAATTCCATATGTATATGATATTATATAATTTTTATTTGCTTAATTGTACCGAAAAGGTAAGACTGTTATATATCTGTATTTATAAGTAACTTGAATTTTACTCAGACTGCTAATTTTTGTAACAAAACAAGTGGCAATCATAAATATGAATCTCCATTTAGTTTTAATTGCGGTAAAATTTCTAACATTATGTAATTGTAATATTCAGTTTATAAGTTATGTGTATTTCAATAGCATATATATCTGGCGATGTTTACTTTCATTCCCGAGAGAGGTGGCGCATTGGAAAAATACTGGACTCGCATTCGAGAGGACACGGTTTCGATTCTCAGTCCAGCCATTCTGATTTCAATTTTCCATGGTTTTTATAAATCATACCAAGTGAATTCTTGGTTTGTTTCTTTAATACAGTCCCTTTCTGGTTCCTTCCCCGTTTCTGCTTGGCTGAGCAATTTGTTTCGTCTCTAATGACCTCGCTGTCGACCTTCAGTTTACCCCATCACTAGCAATGTTTCATCGTGCGAATGTTATGAGTGAATTTTTACCACTTGGTCATACCAACTTAAAAAAAAGTAACCGTTTAAAGTCGCATGTAATTAGAATTGTTAGTTCTTGCATATTGTGAACTTACTCTATCAAATGTAGCGAAGTTAATGACTAGTATATATAGCGTCAGGACATTTTTTGAATAAAACGCATTTG
The DNA here is from genome assembly GCA_002778355.1 of Clitarchus hookeri. Lineage (NCBI taxonomy): Eukaryota > Metazoa > Arthropoda > Insecta > Phasmatodea > Phasmatidae > Clitarchus > Clitarchus hookeri. The sequence goes on along the minus strand of NQII01007929.1, from coordinate 61,185 downwards.
GTTTCGTCACTTCGTAACAATAAGAAAAGTTATTAGGAACACGTTGGCTATTTGCCGAGTTATTGTGATGCTGGTGCAGTAGCAATGATTACAACTGGGATAACTCTGAGGGTGCAACAAGTAGACTGCCAATATTGACAGCACATACAAAATACTATCTCTGGTGTGGTATGTGGTGCATTCAGGCGTGATGTAACATTGAGGATACTTATTGTGGATTAGCTTCAACATATGCCTTTAAAAAAGAGTTTAATGTAATGTAGGTAAATAGTGTTCGTTAAAGTTGCTCTACCACGCCTCCCATGCTGATGTCTTTCGTCTTCCATAATGACTGACGTGTCAGAGACTGTGAAACTTTGGTATACATGAAGATCGTATGATTTCTCATCTGATACTGGTTTAAAAATATCATTGATGTTAAAACAGGTCTATTTTTTACTTTAGCTGAACCCTACGGAAAATGTCTGTTTTTAGCGAAACATTTTACATTGAAATACATTTTTAACACATGCAACCGTATGCCCTCTTAATTTTTTTATTTTAAGGAAACGGATATAATTCTAAATTCAAGCAAATATATAACATTTGAAATTTACTTTTGAGCTTGAATAATGAAATTAGACATACAGACATAACGAATTTAAGTTGAGAAAGTTTTTATTGTTGTATTATAAATCTGGTAGTATTTCTTTTAAATGGCGCGAAAATGTACCTGAAGTTTTAGGTTTCTCTAAAATCCTTAATGTTATTAGAAACTGGNTATTTCTTTTAAATGGCGCGAAAATGTACCTGAAGTTTTAGGTTTCTCTAAAATCCTTAATGTTATTAGAAACTGGTAGAAAGATTTTTGGCAGAAAATATTTTGTGCTTTAAATGATTTTTTTAAGCTTATTAACACCTCCACTTTCATACCTGTAGGCAAACTGGTAGACGGCTTGCGTGATAAAATATCCAGCATGGGTGAGGAGGGGCTGTGACGCAAGCCAGGTCATCGCTGTCAATCATTCATTCCATGGCTGCCCGATGGGAAGGGGGGAGTGACGAGGGAGTGACGGGGCAGCGAGTGGGTCTGCCTGGGGGAGGGAAGGGTCGAGGTGGTACTCCCTACACAGAGCCGGACCACACAATAAGGAAATCGGACTTCACGCGTAAGTCGAGGGGTAATAATATGTATCTGTCTTTCAAAATGCCTTCCATGCTTGTGCGTGACACGATTCGTCTAACTTTTGAATGATTCGACCTCTGGTCAAGTTATCCAGATGTTGTCTGCTGCACTGTATTGGCCATATCAGACATCAGACAGCAACCCGTTGTACATTGTTCAACAGTTTCCACTGCAATGCTGAGCATACACTGCGCCCGTGCTCTTTGTATACGCCTACAGCACGCCACGCAGCATATATACGCATGCCCATCTAGGTCACCTGCTGATTTGGCTTTCGATGGATTCTACCTGATCGTTCCGCTCTTATATTAATTTCTCCACATTCTCATTAAGTTTTGCACACCAGTGTATCTAAATACACGTGATGGCGGGACGGTTACTTGACTTAGGCAAAGTTGGCGACATTGCGNTTTTGCACACCAGTGTATCTAAATACACGTGATGGCGGGACGGTTACTTGACTTAGGCAAAGTTGGCGACATTGCGCATTACTGTAGGGGACAATTTTTTCTTTCGGTGGAAAACACTATACCGAATACAGTGTGTGGACATATCTTTAGCTTACCATGTTAAGAAACAGTGTAGTAATTAATATATGTTTACTGCAGGCGTAAAAGCATTTCATCGTGTGTCCTCTGGTTGGACGGACGGAAGAAGTGTTGTTCTAATGAAACGGTTGTTGTTGACAAAGTTCCTTTGTACTTACGCTGTTTTAGTGTGTGATTCCAAGCTGGACGTGCGAAGTTTACATGATTTAAATTAAGAACATTTATGACTAAAATCATTTAAAACCCACGACTGTTTATTTATTAAAACTTTGCAACTTTTCTGGAGGACTTTGAACACTATATTTTTGTGTTTTAGCACCAAAAGTGCTTCGAATTTTCTTTGATTTGAATGTTGGCCGCGTCCTATATAAATTTCTCGTATTGTTAATACCATGTAAAAAAAATTACTCGTACAGAAAAAAAAAGTGAAATGAAAGTTACAGTATAAGTGTGCCTGCACAGCTACTGTGAACCACGTGGGCTGCAGTTGTTGTGCCTATCTGTGTCTATTTCCGGTATTGGACCTCTCAGTCAGGTGCGCGCGTACATTCCATTTTGCCATAGCATCTCCACCTCACCTTGTGACCACTACCTTGCCGAGAGTATTCTCACGTTAACAGGTTCTACGAAGACGAGGCCATTCACACCCAGTCACACGTCCATCATGCGTACGTTAATTCCTCTTCGCGTCTATGAACAATCCGGAGCTGAAGAAGGCTACAGAAGTAGGGCGACCAGACGTCCTGCTTTCCGCAGGAAAAACATATTTTTTCGCGGTTGTCCTGCAGGATACGAAAGGCCAAATAAAGTCATGAAATGTCCTTCAGAAAAATTTCCTACGAAATGTCCTGATTTTTACAAATATTCATCCACTGAAGATTTATACTATTTTTATGCTCCTGTAAACAAAATGTAACTTAAGTTACACAACCACTAAGGTGTACGACCTTATTTTTCAAAGTGAAAGTTTGCTGCAAGCTATTTATTTGAAGTATATTATTCATTTTAATAAAAAAAATGTTAAAATGTTCTGGTAGTGTTTGTCTTTTGGCTATTGTAATAATATTCACTTACACCTGGATATTTGTAAATCTTTTCAGTATTTCAACCACTTTTGCTTGTATTTAGATAAATGAATGTTATTCCTGGAAGTTAAACACAAACTTACACACACACACACATCTATGTATCAGACTTATTAGACAAGTGTCCTTCGTCACATAATAAAAAATCTGGTCGTCCTTTACAGAAGTCACTACTGTTTGTGATATCAACGAAATGTTTAATGAATCAAGCTATTTTGCATGTGCTGGTACCAACATTCCTGTATATACAATAACATTTAGATACGCAAAAGCAAATGTGTTCAGTAATAGCAATTTCAATCTTCTATAAAGAAGAATATAGATTTTTTTAATGTGTGTTGATATGAAATGTGAAACATAGCTAAAGTTCGCACTATCCAAATAACACAATTATTTTATTTAATAAATGCAAAAAACTAACAATATTAATAATCTGGAGAATGCTTTCGATGTATCGTGTTCCTGGCAGTAGATATTTAGCGAGGACTGAAAATTCTAGAGAGCTAAGGGTGGCAATAAAAGGTCTATAGCTGAAGNGAGCTAAGGGTGGCAATAAAATGTCTATAGCTGAAGCTATGTCCACTATGTAGCGGCCTACACTGGGAAACTTTTTCGTTAAACTACACTAACATGGGCAGTGTAATTTAACACTAGAAGTTTTGTAAAATGCTTGATACAACAATGTATGAGGTTTACATGTTAAAATATGTATCTGGAATATTTGTTAGTGCGATGTCCAGGCTATCGTGCGTGCCACCACAATTTGGTTAGTAAGACGGAGTCGCGGGCGCAGAAATTACGTATTTATTATCAGCCGCATGTTTGGTCAAAATTTTACCATTGGCAGATGTTTTTGTGCAACCCAAAACTGTGTGTTTCGAATTTAAATCTCCCGTGATCAAAGTTACCTTTGAGTTTCTGTTAATTTTTCTAGGTCTTGTGTTAACAGTGGCTTCTTAGGGCTTTCGTAAACTGCCGAGAAACATACATGCCTGTTATTATTGCAGAAATTCACACTGGTCGCTTCAATCTCTTGCAAACCTTCAGTGTTAATCGGGTGGTGTTGGACTCCACGTTTAATTAATATTGCTTTTCCACCGCCACGAGTAAATGCGGTCTGTTCTGTAGGTATGATAACCACATATGTTAAATATTCTAGTTGGTTTAAGCAGTGGTTCAGAAATGAGAGCGATGTCAATTCCATACATGGCGAGGTACTGTTTTCATTTATAGGACATTAGTGATAGACGCAAGCCTTAAAAATTAGAAGATGTAGTGTTTCGTCTGGCGTAACTGTAATTTCAGTCACCCAGGTGTCTTTATGGCTACAATGAGAACGACTTGTCAGCGCGCTAGGAAATTTGCTTCCGTAATTTTTTGTTAGAAGGGTTTTCGTTTTCCAATCAGTGCTTTGTAGTTCCAAAGTCACAGTATCTGTGCTAGCTCGAGCATGTCTTCCATTTCAGAACGTGGTGTGTGGGTTTTTCCAGACTGCTAGTTCTGTATATTACTCTTGTCTGTGAATTTTTCTGCCGCTGGTTTAGTAGGACGGACTTGAGGGTTTGCTGCCTGACTGTAAAGAATTTTTGTTGCTGTACCTGCAGCTGTACCACCTGAGTGTGTGGCTTGAGCACTGTGAAGGAGAGATAGGGGGCACTGTTTCCTGTTGGTGACATCTGGTGTTTGTCTGTGTTCCTGCATGTACTTTCGCGGAGTATTTCTTTCGCTTTGCTTGCGGCTTTCGGCGATTTTTATGAACGCCGAGCACTGTTTCCAGGCTGAGGTGTGTCCTTCCCTTTTGCTGTTTGAACATCTTATAGGTTCTTCATCGGTTTGCTGGCAGTTTTCGCGTGGGTGTGGTCCAGCAAATCTCATACATTTATCCGGCTGGTTGCACCGGGATTACTTGTGCCCAAATTCGCAGCAGTTTTTACACTGCGGGACATTTTCAGGGCGTGTTGGGTACTTCTTCATCGCCACTATTGTCCAGTAGTCTCTGGACGGTGTAGATTTTGGTGTGCAAGAATATTACAATGCCCTTGTAAATTACGGAGCCATATGGGTGGGCAAATTCTCGCGTGAACTGTCTTATGTCAGACGCTTAGACTCCCATCTCTCTTAGTTTTTCTATGAAATCGCATTCTGGCGTGTGTTCATTAAGGCCTTTTATTATGGCCTCAAGGTTTCGCTCTTCTGGGTGAGCGTTGGTGTAGTTGGGGATTTCTGAAGCTTTCAGCCATTGTCGAAGGGGAGGAGTAGCTGTTTGCGTCGTGTGATGGTATTTTGAAACGCGATACACTGGTTTTGGAAGGTAGTCGCAATTTCCTTCAGTCTGCGAGTATCTTTCACTATAATCGGTACACATTTGTACCGTTTCGACGCTGAGGGCGCTTGCTGCGAGTCGCTCTGGATTGGCACCGTAGTGTACTTGTTTTGTAGTGCAAATGTTGCTTGACTGTATCTGTTTAGGCTTTCTTGCCCCACGCCCTGTCACATGAGTAAAACCATCGTCAGTTAGTGCGGTTGTTTCTTTTGCGAGGAATTTTACTCTGCTTTCTAGGTCTAAAGCAAGGTTTTCCTTTCTTGTTCGCTTCATGGAAACGTTCTGCGCCTCCATCGCCATCTTTTCATTGCTTCCCGTGATAATAGCAGCCAATTTTGAGAGTACCCCAGCTGTGCCAGGCTCTTGTGGCCTGCCTAGCACTACCCTAGCTCACCTAGTCCACCCGACCTGGCGCCTGAACAGTGGCGGTCCTGCCCTAAACCACATAAGGGCCGAGGAATTCCACCGCTGGCTTCTTCCCTTGCTGTCCCCCGCTGCGGCTCCGGACCACGCTTCCTGAGGGGCAGGAAGGGCAGGCCAGGAGGAAGAGGCTGTTCTCACCCAACCACAGCTAGACGAGAAATGGCACGGCAAGTTATGGAAGGCGATAAACAATACTTGTAGTGTATTTGCAATATTAGCTCAGGGTTTAATTTCCGTTTAATAAAAATTATCGTAAAATTGCAACAAAAATAAAACGCTATTGTGTACAATTTGGGCGCTTTCAAAGCTATTTACGTGTATTTATATTGCAAAGTATGATTAGTTTTGAATACAGACGTAACGCTACCTACGTTCCGAACATAGAAATATTTACTAAAACGGCTGCATAAAATACAACGTCGCCACCCAATCCACACTAAATCCGTTCATAAGAACGGGAATTGTTAGCAAAGGAAACAATAATGTTATCTCACCGTTTTTTTATAATAAAGATAAGTATTATGTTTGATATCTATGAAATCTAATTTGTAAGACAAAACAAAATGTTAAGTGAATATATGTTCAAATTGGTACACTGATTGTACGTTTTTTCAGTAACGCTAGCACAGGCCGTATCCAGTGTCGCTCTCTATAATGTATAGCAGGCGACAGGACTTTAGTTATTTTAAGTGTTTCTGTTAGCAACAGCTGGAAGTTTGCACTGTGTTGGAAGGAAAATGAACATCAAATCGTCTAAACTATTTTTGGTTGAACAATTATTTTGTGCCATAAGATACAGTAACGGTGTTTTGATTGGCAGCTGAAATAATGGTATAATTTTGAGACAGTAAAATTTAGTTTTTCTTTATTTCCTACGAAACGAAATACATTGGAATCAACTTAAATGCATCTTTCCACTAGTAAAAGTTTGCAGACGAACATTTTGACAAAAAGAATCCATACTGCACGTATTGTCCGACCAAGTTAACACGTGATCCTTTGATGGTAAGGTGCCGCTCTTCCACTCCTTGAGAGAGGCAGGCGGGGAGGAGACGTACACTCAGTAGAAATTATTACAGACTGTCTGCAGAGAATTCGGGACTGCTAAGAACGGTAGTGTGGTTTCCCTATCAATTCTCATTTGACATACAACGGTTCTATGATTTAATGCTTCCTAAGTATAAAGACAATCACTGTGGCTATTGTTACAATGTGCATTCGAGGTGAATAAGAATATAACATCACTACAAATGAATGAAATAGCTGTCATTTTTAATTATTTACTAAATGAAGGGAAAGTTGATGAAGGGACAGAAATACATCTGTCTGGCGTTAGTAATAACTACAAGAAAGGAAAAGTTACAAATCTAGTACAACATGAGTAATGTTCAAAGTAAAGTATTTCTTTTAATTTATCTGTTTTCACCATTATTACTCATACCTTGTTTTTTTTTTTTAAATCCGCTTCTTAAATTTGAATATAATCTTCCTTAACACACTGCACCACGTTTCGTTAATTCCACGAAAATTGAATTATGTGCGCAGTACACAGAGTAGTTTTTTTATGGTATTAGGTCTTTGTGGACGTAAAACTCTTAAATTGTACGTCAAACAACACACAAACACAAATAACCTAAAACAATTCTTTTTTCTCATGTTTAGTTTTTTTTGTTTGTTCCTGTTGTACATACAATTTTCTTTGTTAGTTTTGATACAGTCATTTATTTAAGTATGTAATACATATTTGTTTACAGTGATTTTCTTCTTGAAGCTGCTGTTAGTTGGATGCATTTTCAACGGGATGCACGTGTTTTACAGAAATGTTCTCTTTATAAAAAAATACCACTACGTTCTCTATTAATGCACAGAGTCACTGTGAAAAGTAGGACATCTTTTACTTGGTGACACCATGACATATAAAAGCAGTGAAACATAAGTATAGTTCATTCACTGCTACTTCACACTTCTCTGAAGCCCTGCTTAATTTATTCTTTTGGTTTCCAATTCTGTATTCTTCCGCTACACGTAAACATATACACTACCATGTAACTTCTACATTTTAACTGTAAAATGCATTGTTGACTGTTTACAGCTGTTCAAAAAATTATGTCATATTTGAAAAATTATTACTTAAGAATATTCAAAATTTAGGCCTATAAATATTTTCAAGTCAGCTTTATAACTTTTCAACAATGTCTGTGTTGACGACAGTTCTTACGGTTATTATTTACATTGTCAACAAATTTATTATACACGATAAAATAAATTATTTATAATACACATTAACATTTTGCCGCGACGGTCCTTAACCCTGTTACAACAGTGGGGAAATAACTGCAGAATAATAAGGGTTTCAATAATAACCAACATCCGCAATAGGGCTACTGCCTAGTAGCGAGCTCTCTCACCTCTCCCCTACCCGACCAAACTCCTCGTCCATGCCCTTCCTGAACTTTCCAATCCCCTTCACATATGCTGATTCCTCCCGCAATACATTCCACTCACTACAGACCTCACAAGCATACACTGCCTACCCCACTCCTTTCAACACCACACCCTCTGAAGCTTCTCACTGTTGTTTCCTCTCCCTCTAAACAACCCCTTACTTAGCTGGCAACGTGTCCTTTCCCACCCTCCCTCTCCAATCCCCACTCTGTAAATTGTGGCCAGTCTTTCAACTTTACTCCTGTACTTCAACGAGATCTATCACATTTCTTTCATCATCACCGATAGCCTATAGTTCCCTTCATCCTCACCATCCTGTCCCTGCCTTCTCCACCTACCCTTCACCCATCTTGCTGCCCTTGCTCCAATCCTCGCACCTCCACCTCCACGTACGGGTCCCATACTGCTGCCGCATATTCTAACATCGGCCGTAGCATTGTGTCATATGCCTTCTCCTTCACCTCACAGCTGACTCCCTTCAGCAACCTTCCCAATATACCCAAAGCCCTTATTCCCTTTGCAACCACCCTCTCTACCGGTTTTTTCCATCTGAGGTTTCCCTGCAATACAATCCTAGATACTTATATTGCGCTGCTTCTTCTATCTCTTGCCTTTCCCATCTCTAAATGTCCCTGCTTATCACCTTCTTCCGTGTAAACCTCACTACCTTAATTTTTCTTAAATTTTTCTTCATTTTATTATTCCACAACCAAATCCTCTCAATATCTGCCTGCAAGTCCCCTCCCCCTTAAACCGCTGCATACAATAAACAATCATCTGCAAACAATCTTATTTTCCCCTAATCCCCAAACCCATATCATTTAACATTATGATGAACAACATATGGCCCAGCATGCTTGCCTGCGGCACCCCTGACGTAACCTCTCCTTCCTCCAATATTGCCTCCCCCCTTTCACACTCTGACTTCGCCCCTTGAGTAAGTCCACCATCCATTCCACTACCCACTTGTCCGGTATCAGCTCATCCACTTTCTTCATCAAAGTCCCATCGGGCCCCTTATCATATGCCTTCTAAAATTCTATGAAGCAGACATTCACCTACTTCCTCTCTTCAACTGCATGTAGTATTTAACCTCTAGTTATTTATGCGATTTTCGTTTATTTCGTTAAAAGTACGGCCTTAGTTGGAATAAATATTAAAACGAAAGAGCAACCAATACAACCAACACATGCAACTCATGTCACTAATTTGTTTAATGTAGCAGTGAAGATCTTAAAAAATAGTAGTTTTCATGCACACAAATAGGCCTACCGTAACTTTTATTCCGTTCATATTTCTTTTCATAGGTATTTAAATTTTACTAGGTTTATTTAATTACTAACTAAAAATTTTCTGGCTGGAGAGAGTAATTTGTTGGGTTTGTAGCAAACATTCAGATCACAAAAACGTAAGTACATTACACAATTGTGTTTCAAACACCTAGGGCGAAATTACGCTGTGATAAATAAATAGACGTGTAATTAACTTCGTTATAAAAACAGTTCACTGTTAAAACGTATACATTTCGCACTTGTGCTGCTTGTAAACACACACATCAGGCCAGCGTTAAGACCAGGAAGCAGCCACGCCATTTCACATGCAGCGGTTAACGACACATGTTACAGTTAATGTATTACTGCCATGGAAACACAGATTTATCGCAACATCGTAACTTGCCTAGTTAGGTTAAAAAATCACAACATATTAAAACTTGATGTGGTAATCTGAAGCATTTATAGCAGCAAGAAAAATAAACGTTTCGTTTAACAACAGCAATATGCCATGTCATCATGTCATGTCGCCACTTGCCACTCCTGCCAACATCGGATTTATAACCCTCGCGCCATCACATATCAAAATATTATACTCAATATTGAAACCTTAGAATCCTTTTTTCAGTTATAAATTACAAATTCAAGAACCATTACTTTTGCTGTAATAAGTATGAAATATGCTAAAATTGAAAACGTGTATAATTTTCATGTTTATACTAGGGGTGCGAAAATTCCAGAGAGTGAGAGAGAGCGAAAGAAAGAGACAGAGAGAGAGTGAGAGAGAGGGTGACATGCTCCACTCCACCGACAGTTTATTTCTCGGTCGAAAAAAAAACACCATGTCACTAAGGTTTAAACACCGTATTTTGCGCTGATGTTTTCAACTGACAACAAAATATGTTTTCATCAGGGCTACCTAAAAATTTTAATGTTTCAATAGGCAACGTTTAATTTACTAATAGCATACCAAAAATCTTGGTTAAAACAATATTTCAACTGTGAACTATTTTTTACTAGCCGTTGCCGAACCATCGCTGATCTCACTGTTTTTAATTAGTATTGAATCATAAATAAAAATACAAGTTATATAATATATTAATGTAAAGTTTCATTTATTCAAAAAATATAATACTCTTAAAGATAATCAGTGTTATATACTTGTGGTATACAAGTTTTTTAAAAAACAGGTTAACATATTACTCCTAGGGTGATTTTTCAAAGGTTTGTTTCGAAACATCCGAAGAAACCGTGAATGGACTATAAATGCCAAGCAAAAAGCAAGCTGTTCAAGCGTCTGGCTAAGCCGCTGTACGATGCACAGGGCTTCGAGAAAATGTGATTTATTTAAAGACTTTTGCATGAGTGTAAAAGATGTACACCCACAAATATCATTCAAGAATTATTTCGTGTCCAAAGACAAGATGGTTTTATATTTCCGTTTCTAAAGTGTTTTTTAAGGTGAAATTGTTTTCAAAATCATTTTTAGCTGTTATATTATCAACACAGAAGATTTAAAGTTGTCTTCAGACATACATAATAATTCTTCCTTTATTAACGTGGATAATGCGTTTTCATCAGAGTATCTGCACATAATTTGGTTGCAAGACCACTACAAAAATATGACGATGAAAATAAAATTTCCCCGATTCTTAGCATACCCTACAACACACCTGCTACATAAAATGACTAAGCAAAAGCCTACACTGCAATCACAATGTTGTATGCATGGAAAGCTTTAAACAGAGTTTCGATCCTGATATCATAAAAACGATAATTCGCTTTAATTTTCCAGGCACGTACATTTATCTGGTGGCTCACTGTTGGCGTAAACGCAGCTTATGAGTGGTGTTGGATTGGTCAAAATATAAAACTAAATAATTAAATTTAAGTGTACCGCAAGGGTCCCCCGACTATTCTTTTTTCATATATAATATTTACTCGGTAAACTTTCAGCATGCAGAAGCCTATGTGCAAATTATGTGGACAAAACAGCTATTATTAAACAATAAGGTAATGGAACAGCAGACTTGTTATTTACAGGAATTTTAACTGATAAAATTGTAAAGCTCAAAGCATGAATTTATTTGAAAGAAATTAAGATTATAAAATGCTAGAAATGCTTTTTGGTACTTACAAAATGTCTGATATTACTTCGTTTTTGATTTCAACGGAAAATCTCATGAGATAATTTATAAAATATTTATCTTCATGACGTGCAACAATTTATTAACTTAATAAAAAATATAATTCAGGTAAAGTTTGTCGAAGCACAGTAAATTTTTGTATAAAGATGCTACACTAAGCTACATTTGCATCCAAGAACACCACATATATCCAGTGATTACTCAGGAATTGAACATGGAACATTGCGATATGAAATTACGCCCAAGGTACACAGGTCTTCGAGGTCACCTCGTGTGCTTGCAAAGTAGGCACCCGCGAATTTTCGCTCATGGGGAGAGAAATGGAGCTCAAATCAGCAATAGTTCGATTACACACCGGCATGAATCAAAATTTAAGGACACTGAGTCGATATTCGAATGGTTGGCGGCCTGCTGAATTCAGGATGTCCGTCGTCTTCAGCGTATATGTGCATAACTCGCAACACGTACTCAAACGTAAAATTTAACCTATTATATTTATCGTCTGAAACCCCTTTACTAGTTAAATTATTCACCGCTATCATGTAATGAAGTTGGGAAATGTGGGACATACAGGAAGCAAAATGTTTAGGGTATGGATAGATAGGCCTATATGAAATACATAAACTTGTTACACAATGAAAAGTCAAGGAGCCATGCTAGGATGTTTTCAAAGCCATAAAAAATTTCAAAACAATTATATTTACTTATATGTCATTAGTATGTTAATGATTATGTTGTGTTATCTATGTAATATCCTAACTTGTACTTGAATAGTACATTTTTGTTGTCGATGTATGACAGCCTGAATAATATAAACTGTAAAAAAATAATTTGTGTTGGTAATTTAGCACGCCTGTAGTTTGAATACGCTTATAGCCTTCCCCTATTTGCATACAACGCCTAAAGCACATCCATTACATAAACCAGGATATCTAAAAATAAGTTTAATTTTTTAGGAATTATTTTTTATACAATAATTAAGGGAAATTGCAGACGGGCCTCAGCCACAGCACACAGTGGCGATACATAGAGTAGCCATTATAAGGCTACCTATTATTACAGTCTAACTGATTAATAATCTTTATATATATACCTCGTTTTCACATAGACATTCAATTATTATTAGTTATTATGATTTATCTTGACACGCAAGTACTATTAAATGTTTGTAGTAAGCTTTTAAATTAAGTTTCATTTTAATATAAAACACGGGAGACGCATTTTTATCAAACATACACTTTAGACTGAATAATAGCCGCTATAGAGAATGCCATTATAGGTAAAAAAAAGTCGAACTTGGAAGGCAGCGCATGTGATGATCGAAAGTCGGAATGTTTGGAAGCGAACTGAAATTCTGTAGTAATTTGACTCACTAGAAGAGCCACTTTAATTAGGCCTATATATGCGTATATGCATGTATATATTTGTATATACAAGTATGTATATATATACGTGTGTGCGCGTATATATAAATAAATATACACGTGTGTATATATAAACGCGCTAACACGCGCACAGGACAAGTAGTAACGCAAACACAATTTCCATATTTAAAATAAAATTACTCTTGAGAACTATTTAATTTACATATCTCAAACTGCACTGTAAAAATATGCAAATTTACACATATTTTTACCTATGGTACACTGGAGAGCCAAAACAACTGGTATAGGCGTGCGTGTGCAAATAACAGAGGTATTGAACCAATCAGAGTAACGCGATGCGGTCGGAAGCGCCTAAATAAGACAACAAGCGTCTGGCAAAGTTGCTAGATCGGTTACTGCTGCTACAATGGCAGGTTATCAAGATTTAAGTGAGTTTGAACGTGGTGTTATAGTCGGCGCACGAGAGATGGGACATAGCATCTCCACGGCAGCGATAAAATTTGGATTTTCTCGTACGACCACTTCACGAGTGTACCGTGAATATCGGGAATACGGTAAAACATCAAATCTTCGACATCGCTGCGGCTGGAAGAAGATCGTGAACGAACGGGACAAATGACGACTGACGAGAAACATTAAACGTGACAGACGTGCAACCCTTTCCCAAATAGGTGCAGATTTCAATGCTGGGGTATCGACGAGTGCCACCGTGTGAACTATTTAACGGACCATCATTGATATGGGCTTTCGGAGCCAAAGTCCCACTCGTGTACCGTTGTTGACTCCACGACACAATGCTTTACTCCTCGGCTGGGCCCGCCAACATCGCCATTGGACTGTTGACGACTGGAAACACTTTGCCTGGTCTAACGAGTCTCGTTTCCAATTGTATCGGGCGGATTGACGTGTACGTGTATGGAGACATCCTCATGAATCCATGGACCCTACATGTCAACCGGGGACTGTTAAAGCTGGTGGAGGCTCTGTCATGGTATGGGGCGTGTGCAGTTGGCATGAAATGGGACCCGTGATAAGTCGAGATACGACTCTGACAGGTGACAGATACGTAAGCATCCTGTCCGTTCACTGCACCTATTTATGTCCATAGTGCATTCCGACGGACGTGGACAATTCCTGCAGGACAATACGACACCCCACGCGTCAAGAGTTTCTACCGACTGGCTCCAGGATTACTCTTCTGACTTTAGACACTTACATTGGCCACCTAAATCACCAGGCATGGACATTATTGATCATATCTGGGATGCCTTGCAACGTGCTGTTCATGAGAGATCTCCACCACCTCGCACTCCTATGGATTTGTGGACTGCCCTGCAGGATTCATGGTGTGAATTGCCTCCTGCACACCTTCAGACTTTAGTCGAGTCCATGCCAGGTCGTCTTGCGGCACTTATGCGTGCTCGTGGGTGCCCTACATGATATTAGGCAGGTGTACCAGTTTTTTTGGCTCTTGAGTGTATATAGTTCGAAAAATGTTATACAAAACTTCGAAGGTATTTAGTGGAAGCCATCTAACTTCTGTTTGCAACATGTAAAATGCGGTATTTGTTAGAACGAATTCATGCCAGTTAAATCATTATTTCAATACAGCTTTGATAATAATAATGACTGAAAATTTTTTTTAATAACACGTATTCTTGCAGCCTTATACGACGAAAAAAATTGTTATTAATTCTTAATTTTAATGCTTTTTGATTTTGGTACAGGTGAATCAATACACCTTATAATTTAAACTGATTGCCGATTAAGTAGAAACGAACATTTTTACGAAATACACCTTCACTTTAAGTTTTACGTACTTTTAGTTTTGAGAAGCCAGCCCAAAAAAAAGTTCGTTTTATTTAATGACATCGGGAATTTTTTTTTGTTTTACACCATATGCTATGAAATGAAAACGTGTTTCGCAAATGGTGGAAGAAATTCGAAAACATCACCAGATTACTGATCATAGACAACACATAGCTTACAGCTCCTGCATACCGTAATGCGTCGATTATAGAACATTACGATGTGCAACTGGCACGAAGTTATCTTAGTCCAGTGGTTTCGGCTTCTAGCTTACATTCAGTGGGTACTTGGTCTAGAAGCTTCCGAATAAATGCTTCGATAATACAATAAGGAATAAAAGGTGTGTGAGAAGACATTGAAAGTAAATCACAATTTCTATTTTATTGTTAAGCTTTACACTGACTGACATTGTAGTTGTAATGTCACTGTGCAGAGGCATGTAAGAACTACAATCGTTGTTAGTCGTAGTCGGAAGAAATACAGTGACTTTATTTTATTTTAAAACTATTATTATGATATTTTGCAATAGACACATTTAGTACAACAGCACACGGACATTGTAGGTGTAAAATTACACTGATATTACTGGAACCACTACTACCACATCCATTTTGTGTAAAATTACAAAAAAGTACAATTTTGCAAAACAATAATACAAGTATGTCGGAAATGACAACGTAACAGTACGCATGTTATTACAGCAGTACTAGATTAAAAAAAAACATTTTTTTCTTGAATTAACGTGAACACTATATAATTTTTATTAAATCACCATCGTTTTAAATTACATATCTAAGTGTATAAATTTACCATTATATGGTGAGGATGTTTTGACACTGTGCACGTATTCAATTAGGAAATAACATGCATTGTATTGCGTGTATAAACATGCTGACATAGGCGCAATTTTTGCTGCCACATACATTCCGTGTACAAATGCTAGGTCATTGTTTTCGTGATTCACGTCAACACAAATGAACCTACCTAGTTGCGTGAAATAACAAGCAATTCAAAGGTGTATTTCAACTTCTAAATTGGCTCAACATATCCAACAGTGCGCGTAAAATTAAAAAAAAAGAAAAACTACGTCGGTATATTTTTAAACCGCGTTGTCTTCTTACTGTCCCTTGTTAGTTTAATTACCACTAGAAAGTTACGTAAACTTACCCTCTCACTAAGCGGCAATTTGTGCTGCCACATGTATTTCGGGTATAAGTAAAAATAGTAGGTAATTGTTATTGGAATACACGTCAACGCAAATAAACCTACAAAGCTTCGTGAAATTATAAGCACCCAGTAGAAGTATTTAAACGTTTGCATTGGCTAACATACACAGCAGTATGCAAAAATATTCAGAAACAATGTAGGGTAATTTTTCAATTCTGCTTTTGTCTTTTGAATACCTCTAATGTGCTAAATTATCAGTAGGTAGTTAGGTAACACTACCTCCCCACTAAGTGGTAAATTTTGATGCCATAAAAATTCTGTGTATTGTTACACAGATTTTTTACAGTGTAGGCAGGCAGCCAACTATCAGTAACTGAGTATAACAGTGGGAAAATATATCGCCATATATTGTAAAACTACTTATTCAAAATTGAATATGGTTTTTGGATAAACAAAATTTTTAATTTGACTGGAATATTGGTAAGTATAAATTGTGACGACAATAGACTAACTGATCACGTCTAACGTCATTTCCTTAAGAATTCTCTCAACTGCCTCGTGCGAAATTAGTGTCACTCGTCTTGGTGGGTGCTTTATGGGCCTGGCATCTCCTGTATCAATGTGATGGCAGGTCATGCTAGTCCTTCCAAGGTCATTTGGTCCACATGTGAAAGCATCCCCAATTCTCTGTAGTAATTCAGAGATAGTCTTCGCCTGTTGCCAGTTAAGATTTTCTTTTGTTATTACTAGAAGTACCCTCTGTACTAGTGATAAATTACATGCTAATTGTTTTAAGCTATAATCTTCTGGAACATTTGGAAGTACCTACGTGTCTTGCTTTCGAAAACCTATCATGGCCCCCTCTTCAAGACGAATGGCACTATTGGACAAAGATATCATTGTAAGTGGGAAACTGTCAGAATTATAAGATACCAAAATCTTAGCTACAGCGACTTTACCTGGTACGATGCTAATCCTCTCTGTTGGCTTGATAACACCCAAACGTCTGACAAACTTTCCTTGACATCTGCCTGGAATGACAATTTCACTAGAAGCAGGCAGTACAGTGGGTTGACCACATACTACTTGGCAGTTAATTGGGAGGAGAAATCATGTCATGTTGACACCACCAACTCTGTACTGCCTACCCATAACACATCAAGTCGAATATCGATGCAGCACCTCAGCCTATGTAGTAGACCAAGCCCCAAAATACATTGAGCCTCTATTTCTGCTATGAAAACATCGTGCTCTATTCCAAGGTCACCAAGCTTCACGATCACTTTTCTCTTACCNCCTCCACCAGTATTGCATCCCAATCCTGTTTCACCGATCATACATGTAATAACATTGTGGCCTTCCCTCCAGCAGTCCCCGACCTTCACCCCCTAAGATAGGTGTTAACCAGTTTTCAGAATGAACTGTATTATCACGTGCCTCTCGCTTCCTCTTTTCCCGCTGCTGCTGTAGGCATTAGGCCTCAGGTGCCCCGGCTGTACACATGACCAACACTCCGGCCGCATGGTTGGGGGGTGGTGAAGTTTGTGCGCATACCCTGGATGCGATGTCACTGATGGCCATCTGCATCTCCTTCAATATATTCTTGAATCAGTTGTCTTTTTTCAGCATCACTGCCCGTACTGGACGTCGGGGTGCGGCCCCCTATCTTACTGACTCCACCTTCAGTGCTCGGGTCAGGGCATCCTGCATGTTGTGGGGTGCAGCCAGACATACTGATTGCCGTACATCTGTGTTGGCGAAGGCATCGATGAAAATGTCGTCGGCAGTGATGCCGCGCGACTCCTCGCGACACCCCTCCACAGATAGGTGGGAGAGCTGCAGAATGTCTGCCTGTAGTTCGCCTGGTCGCTAGGTGCGACTTCGCAGCTGTGCATGGTTAGCATGTCACCGGTACTGGTCTCAAAAAGTAACTCCAAGGCTGACAACAGTGTGGGGTACTCCAACCGATATTGCTCTGGCAGAGATTGTAGTGTGTTCAGTGCAGGGACTCTCAGTACAGTCGCGATGTAGTATATCCGTTGCTCGGCTGACGAGCCATTCAGTGTGGCAACTATTTCAAACTGGTGTTGGTACTCCTGCCATGAAGTCTGGCCATCATGACCAATGCTGCAGAGCTGCTGACTATCGTCCAAAGTTATCGTGTTGGTTACAGCTTGCACTGCTTTCAACCTTTTTATTTTTTGGCAGCTGGTGTGTTTATGGCGAAACTCCATTGTAGAAAAGATTTTCAATGCCTTCTCTAATGCACTAATCTTCAGTTTCCATTCATTCTCCATGCTGTCCATCCTTTCCCATACACCGACCACTATTTCAGTTACACTGTCAATTTTATTCTCCACATAGTTAATTCTTGTATTTACTAACTAGCTAATGCCTTCTATTTTCCCGTCTACTTTATCTATTTTGTTGTCTACATTTTCATTTACAGATACTGTTTTCTTATCAACTAATACCCTCAAGTTATTCATCTGGCTATTTACATTGACGTTTGCAATATTTACATTCGCGTTGACACTACTAATTTGGCTATCAAAGTTATTTACACTTGCGCTCATTTGGCTACCTAACCGCTTAATTAATGCTCGCAGTGCTAACAGTTCTCCAGAAATTTTTTAATGAACATTCACAGTAATGAGTGTACAGAGCAGTGGTAGTTATTTTCACAAACTGTTATTCCAAATAATTAATTTTTTTGAAAATCCCTAACTACTTGCCTAATATACAAATTGATTAATTAATAACTGTCTCCGTCCTATTTCTGACTCCGGTGTTACATGATGCCTGAGAGGCGTAATTGAGTTCGTGAGAATGGAAGTCGTAATAAAAATAAAATAACTAAACCGGATTTCTAATTTATTTCACACAGCTTTTATTTACAGCATTAGATAGAGGAGTAGGTAACAAAAGCCAACTTATTATACAACCACCAAATACAGAAATAATTGTTATTAATAAAATACTCTTTAACATAACCGATCTTTCTATCTCTACGATTACTCTGTTTATTTCTCATCGAGCGTAATATTAAATTATAATTTTAATTCTAATTAGTATCCTTCTTATTGTTTCTGTTTGGTTTTGTCAATTAACTCATACTCATAACTCACATACTTTCTGTCTGTATGTGGCCATCATCTGTAATGTTTTTCACTCATGCATCCAGTCCAATAGTCTAGTCTGCATCGGTGTTCGCAGTCACAGGTTTTCCTTCCATTGGTCACTTCTTTTGCCACACGCTTCTCTTCACGCTCGTCTATCGCTAAAACTCCTACCACTGATCCATTCACCAACTGCCAGCTCGGAGGACCGACGTATTTTTATAGCTGCTGTCCTTATCCTGGAAGATTCCCCGCACCCCGTGTCTAGCTAAGAGATACGAGGTCAGTAATCTAGAGCATTCGTCAAATGTCTCTAAGACACCTGATACCCAAGGTCGGGAGGGGCATGCACCCTGATAAGCATAACAGGCATGCTTTGTTAACATTCATTTGTGAAAAGCCACTGCATCTACGGCTGAAAATGATATCGTGCGCATCAATAAATCATCTAACTACTCTGTCCTTAACTTTTAATAGCTCACCCAGGACAAAGCAGTGATCACGTAACAATAAATAAACTGTATACTAAAATTCAGAATTTCTATCCATTATGTGCGACTGAAGAATAAAAATGTCAATACATCGGCCTCCTCTCCACTGAAGATGAGGATGCACAACGTTTCCACATTGCAAAATTATCCCATCTCGTAAGAACACAACAAATGGATCACAATGGTGAAATTCATGTATGCATAGCTGCATTGCGTATTTTGATGATCAGGTGAGGATATCTGGGTTGGTTGGACAACAGTGCCTGGAACAACATAAGTAATATGTACTGTAAGGGAAATACCTCACTGATTGCTGAAATGCCACAGCTGAGGGAAGATGGCAGGCCACCAGTATTAAAATTTAACTATCACAACATAAAAAAAATTACCCACCATTATGTATGCGGACATTGAGGCCATACTCAAACCGATCCACACCTGTGAACCGGAACCTAGCAGCTCATAAATGTATGCTTACCAGAAGCACGAGGCATACAGCTATTGCATTAACATCCTCGTGGACAACGACATTATTTCAGCGACACTAGCATCCACATTGAGCCAGTACCCTATTATATACACGAAGAAGGTGCAGATAAGCATTTCATGGAAGCGATTATATATATCGACAACAAAGTAAATTATATTTATGCCACATCGAAGTCGATGGAGCCACTCACTCCCGCAGAAAAGACCAGCTATGCCAGATTGACACGGTGCTGTACTGCACTGCTTCATTCGCACATGATAATTATAAGATGAGGGACCACGACCACTTCACCGGGCAGTACTTCAGACCTGCATGCACCAGCTGCAATCTACTGTGCTGCCGCCCAAGAACCTTGTCTTGTTTTCCACAATATGAGCTAAAATGAGAATTCCATTGTAAGAAAACTGGGCTATGACACAAAAAAATATTTTAATCGTTCCACACCCAAACTAAAAAAATTATAACATTTTCAAATCAGCGGACGACCGTTATTCCATCCAGTTCATTGACACATGTATGTTCATGGCTCGCAGTGTTAGCATCTCTAGCCGAAGTAAATTTAACAACACATCCAAGTTGTTCAGTGGAAGTCAACTGCCCCTCGTCATATGCAAAATCATCTTCCGTCACTATTATGTCGACAGCTTGCAGAAGTTGTACTAGCAGCAGCTGCCTCAGAGAGAGTAATTATACTACAATGGACTGACGAACTCCGGTATCAGCGATGAATAATACGCCTACACCCAGAGCATCTGGGAAGAGTTTGACTGTACCAGTCTTAAGGAATATTCTGAGCTGTACCTGAAGACGGACGCATTTATCCTAGCAGACGTCTTTGATAACTTTAGAAATTTGTGTATTTCCACGTATAGATTGGACTATGCACATAACATCAGCACGCCAGGAATTACATTCCACGCCATGTTGAAGACGACTGGACTGAAATTGGAGCTTCTAATAGTCTACGACATGCACATGCTCATCGAGGAAAGGATCTGTGGTGGTATGGTCCAGTGCATCAAACAACATACAGCAGGCATCCAACATCGATTTGCCAGAAACATATAACCCCAGCAAGCCTTCCATCTTCTTACAATACCTAGACACAAATAGCTTGTATGGCTGGGCCATGTCGCTGCCATTGCGAATATGAACATCAAGTGGGCCGACGAAAACATCGATGTCATGTGCGTACCAGACGATGAGGTGACCGGTTACATCTTGGTGGTGGTTGTCGAGTATCCTGTGACACTGCATGAGGAACACCATGATTTTACGTTCCTTTCTGTCAACCAGTGCCCACCTGGTTCGAAACATCCAAAGCTTACGACGAAACTGGAAGACAAGAGCCGCTACATTGTCCATTACCGCAACCTAAAACAGGCTCTGAAACATGGATAAACTCTACAAGATTCACTGTATGCTCCGGTTAGATCAGACTGCGTGGCTAAAGCCTTATTTAAATTTAAATATTACGAAGCGACAGGTGGCCACCAACAATTCCGAGAATTGACTTTTTTAAATGAGCAAACAATGCAACTTTGGGCAAATTAATGGATAACAAACGAAAATGACAAAAATGGAACTGGTCTGAAATGAGAAACTGGTCAATAAATTGGTGGCAAAATCGACATTCTTGTACCGATTAATTTATGAGAAAATCTTTCTCTGATTTAACTGCAGCATATATCATTACTTTTCGACAAGCCCATATATTCAGGGGTCGCGGTGCTCGACTTGTCCAAAATTCTCATGTACCGTTTTCATTATGATGTGATGAAGGCTTGGTACAAAAAAAACCTGGAACTCCTGTATGTGGACACATACTCGTTCCTGTACCAGATTCAAACACAGGATTTCTACGAGGACATAGCTTTGGAAACACAATTATTTGCTGGGTTTGATATTAGCGGCTAACCCACTAACCACAAGTGTTTTTCGCCCGACAACAAGACGATAGTGGGCAAGTTCAAGGATGAATGCGACGGGTCGATCATAACCGAATTTGTGATGGCTACAGACAAAATTTTATATAGAAATATTGGATAATAAAGGAAATTCAGAAATGCATGGTAAAGAATAAAATAAAATTTGAAGACTTCATAGATGTTTTGGACAACCATACGACCATGAGGGCGAGGGTCCACAAAATTCGCTCGCACCGGTATGTCCTGTATTCGGAGTGCATCAACAAGATGGCACTACCATGGCCAGATGACCAGAGGATGATGGTATATGGACACTTATCTATGTCTATTATATTATTTAGGTGCCCTCCACATTTTGTCATGTGTGCTATTTTGTGTGTGTGTATATATATTCCCTTTGTATTTGGCTGTGTATGATTTCTTGTAAATTTTTGTGTATACAAAATGGTCCGCCTAATGTGGAAACCCCCAAAATTTCCGGAACAGTTGCAGATCACGAAATGAGGTTTTTCATTAAATCAAATTACATACGGGGGCAAGTAATTTGGTGCAAAATGAAAATTTGGAACATGTGTACGAAAAAAAAAACACAATGATGTTTCCCCTGGAAACATACATTTATTTCAACAGCATATGAATGTGCGTACAAAGAGGAATCCAGTGATATAGCATATGCAATGGAAAGAATGACAGAAATACAAAGAAATAATGTGCCAATATTATTAAGTTACGTAAGCTGGTAGCATGGGGCAGTTTACCTGTACGCACAGCTGTAAGCAAGTAACACACGAAGTAACTCATCCTGGCAGGATCGCTTCTTTAGAGCAGTGCAGTGCTTACTTAAATGGAACAAGGGGCATGGAATGCGTTACTGGACAAAGGGGAGCACCACAGTAGAGGAAACACGGGCAATGTGGGTGCAAGTCTGATATCAATATATTTCATTTTATTCAGATAGCAATGCAATTCAGGAAATTTATTTCCTAGTCATTAACTGTATTGAGTAACGAGCAGGTACAGATGCACAACAAAAGTAGAGCTTACAACCTAAGGATAAATGCAATTGTATCTGCATGCAAAGTACAAAAGAGCATAGTTATGGTTGAAATGCTTCTCGTTAGGTATTTTCACAGCATGTGCTCGATGTGTTTACCATCAACAGCAATACACATGTCTAATTAATTGCACATGTAGCGAGCGGCTAGCGACCTGAAATTTTGCTTGTGTAATGCCTCTGCTAGCTGCCACAATGCGTTCCTGCATGTCTTCTGACGTCATAGGAACGGTGTTGTAGACTCTATCTTTAATATTTTTCGACAGGAAAACGTTGAGACTTATAAGGTCGGGGGACGAGCTGTACATCTTACACCACCACCATGCCCTGACCACCAGTTTGGAAACGTTTCATTTTAAAACCTGCCTCACCACTAAATAAAAATGTGCATGAAACCCATCATGCTAAAACCACATATCCGAACATATGTTGAGCGGCATGTCTTCCAGAACTGCCGATAAGGTCTTTCTGAAGAAATGGGCATAAATATAATGCCGGTCATTACCATTGAATAAAATTTTGCCCTATGACATAATCTTCAACGATTCTCCACCACACGTTCACTTTCCACTATAGCTGGTGCTCCATATGCCGGGCCCAACACGGATTATCCGTCGCCCAGTAGTGCATGTTTCGTAAAATTATGCACCTTTGGTTTGTGAAGGCTGCTTCATCGGTAAATAGTATGTTCTTCAGAAAATTGCTGTCATCCCTTACAGGCGTCAGAACAAACCTACAAAACTGAACACACTGCTGGATATCACTTTCATGTAATGTCTGATGAAGAGCCACGTGATATGGGTCGGTTTTTCTTTGGCGCTTTATCCGTGAAACACTTGTTTTATTTATTCCTACGAATCTGGCAATTTCTCGCGTACCCTTGTGAGAGTATGCATCGGAATGGATCACTGCAATCTCCTTGAGCACAAAGCTATTTTGGCTCTGGAAACCCTGCAGATTGCAATATATCTTAATGTTGGCGATGCTCGAAGGCGAACAAACAGTTTTTGTGTGAACAGTTATAACTATATATACCCTGCTACGCTCAGGACAGTATTTTGGTGGTCTTGTCTCGGCAATTGTACAGTACATGTCGTTCGTGAAGTATCAGGCAGAAAGTGTACATGTATGCAGGAATATTTCCATGTGTGGTTAATTCGATCCTACATTCGACTACATTGGAGATAATATGCTCGTCCTGTTTACTCACATCGAAGAACAGGAGCAGATCCAAACTCTTGAAAGTATCAGGGCTCAGTTTTGATGACTGAGCTTGGCCAATAATATGTATTTAGGAACTGACCATATATCTGATATGCCGGAAGGTACTGTCCATATTCAAAGTTCATTTTCATGTCAACATATAGGTTGATATAGCTATTAAAAATATTTTCACATGTTTAAGTTGACTTGTGTTGAACTATGAACAGCTCGTTCTCACATTGTGGTGTTTTCTAGTTTCTTGTCCAAATACGATGAACCTCGGTTTCTTGGTGCCAAATCTGGACTTCACCATTTAGTTGATGCACTGGCTTACTGGAAATCCGGGGTGGGTGTCGAGACTCCATGACCTGAAAGCTACATCGAAATTTTTGCCATCTTCCATATCTTTAGTTTAGTTATGCATTTAGCAGTACTCAATTGCACATAAGGCAGCATACATTAGATAGACTGTAGCTTCAGTTCCACAGCCTACATGTTTTCTCGCATACCCACTATGGTGTCCGCATGTATATTGGCTACAAGCATCACCAGTTCCTGCTCCGAATTGATGGTAATTCGTTTGTAGTCTTCGACAAATCCCAATAGCATGGGGAGCGGGATGCACACTTTGAACTTGCCTCCAGGATACGAAGGCTGATTTAGAAGTTATGGCAACCATTGTTTATCTCCCGAAAATGAACCAACACAGGAAATGTACTATGTACAGTTGAACATGTACGACATGTACGTTGTAAAGGTGACACCACGTGATGTATGGGTGGAAGAATGTCTGGCAAGGAACACAGACAAACATGGCTACTTGAAATAACCGTTTAATTGATATATTCTCGTACTAACTGTATACACCCATGTGAATGGGTATGTACCGTAAGTGTACGAGCTGTTTAACATCGTTCAAATTAGTCTCCGAGGTTGTCCACGGTTCGTTGCCAGCGATGAGGCAGACATCGTGACAGCATTTTGACGAGAGGTGGCGTATATTGACAGATTTAATGCCACCAATGGTATTACCCGTCTGCCTCATTGCTGGCAACGAACCTTGGGCAACCTCGGAGACTACTTTGACGGATGTTAAATAACTCGTACATGTACGATATGTACCTGTTGACACAGGTGTATATAGTTTGTACGAGAATATATCAATTAAATGGTGCTTTCAAGCAGCAGTGTTTGTCTTTGTTCCTTGCCAGACATTTTGGCTTTCATCCCCCATGTAGTGTCACCTTTATAAAGCACATGTGGTACACTTTCAAATGTATATAGTACATTTCCTGTTTTGGGTAATTTTCGGGAGATAAACAATAGTTGTCATAACTTCTGTAACAGCCCTCATATATAGGAAACCTTTAATCATCTTCGATTCCCCAGTCTGCTATCTTGACTACAAACAGCTCATTCGGTTTGAGCTATAGGTAAATTTTTGTCGTTGTTGCTATTCCCACATCTCGTGACTGGTCCACTTTGACACCATTAAGGACAATAAGTGGTGCGATCGATCAGGTGAATAATGGATATGATCGAATTTTTGTTGATTCTGTGTTCGATCCATAATCTTATGACAGTGACCCCCTAATTCGCAGGAAAGACTAACAAGGAAGAGTGCAGATATCTTGGAGTTGAACAGCTATCGGTATTTACTATGGTATTTTTTATGGTCTGATAAGTAATGGCTGGTATGCGCAAAGTTCCACTTTCTTCACAATGTCTTCATAATCGATAGGCTTTTCGATCTTTATGCAATCTTCCATAGCGGTCGACTTCGAAGCCATAATTGTCGTGGAAAATCTCGTTTGCATGTGTCAACTTCTTGGTTACCTGTGGTGTACTGATTGTAGGCTTTGCATGCATTGTTTTATTGCCTCTAGTCGTTGTAATTATTATTTATATCGTCTTAAAAGCAGTCACTGGATGATTTCTTAGTTTCGAAAGTTCACCAACTCTCTGTGTTCCTTGGCGACTATCACGACCATCTTCTGTTCTCTCTTTGCGATGACCGGAACATAAATGATGCCTTATGGTGCCACGAGCGGATTAAGACCTAGAAGGACTCTAAAAGAAAATTGCTGCAACATATTGCTCGGCTTGACATTGAGACATGCGCCACTCACCAAATTGCAGTTTATTCATATCACATTAACAAACAAGATGTTTATGGCCTGCGACGATTCGTGTGTTTTTCCGGCATCATATATGTGTGGCTCGAACCCGAGAATCGGTCTAATAGAATATGGTTTCATAAAGTCGATATCTTCGCTGTATCTGATGATACTCTTAAGAGTATTGGGATTTCCATGTAGTTTGAATTTTGTGTTAGAAGACAGCGAAAATTCTATGTACCTTGCAATGTCGCCTGTTTCATAAGAGTCTACAAGCAGCGACACCTCATGGGAGACATTACCACTTTTCACGAGGTGCAGCTTGAAGTTTTGTCATTGATGTTTGGTTTGCATTGAAGGTTTGAAAATTGACCAGGCTGATGCACAATTCCCCCTCCAGTTTTTGTGGATGGAAATGTACCACATGCAGCTCGGAGCTATGCTCCATTAAGGTAAGTGTTATCGACAAGACTGATGGTTTCCTGTTGATGTGTAGCAATTTTATTCCATTACCTGTATCATCTAACAAGAAAGCGAATACACAAGTGTACGCAGTTCCACATGATTGGCATCTGTTCCATCTCGTAATTGTAAGTTAGCTTAGCTCCTTTCAGATACTTTCGCAGTTAGGATGAAGAATGCAAATTACCGAAACTGTCATTATAGAATGTATTTTTACCCCATTAAACATAAGTTCACTAGTGTGTACTGGGTCCTGATATAGTGTCCAGATAAAATATGGTGCATTCGTTACATTTTCGTACAGGAGGCAAAGCATCTCGCATGAATAATATTCAAAACTATGGTATCGTCAATTTGCTTGCTAACAGTTCCAAATACATGATCGTGAGTGGTCGTTTCGGTAGAGATTTCATTAAAGCGTCTTCCTGCTGTGCCGATTTTGCACACTTATGCCTCCTTCTGGGTATGTCCTTAAGTAGAGGTCTAGGCTAGTTATTAACCCATGTCGATAGCTTCCATGTGTGAATTGTGCATTTGGGCACTGTACAACTGCTTATGTTCGTTCGAAGTTGTGTTGACAGCTCGGACGATACCACTCGTGGCTCCAATTATGCCCCCGAGAGCCCATGTGCAGGCAAAAGCAATTATAAAATCCTCTGGTAGATGTGTTCTTGGTCTTACATGCTTTTCTTCCTTTCACCACCATTTTTCTTTTCACCTGTGCCTCTCTCTTGCTCTTTTCACCAATTCCCATGTTCACCTTTGTTTTCAAAATGTTGGATACATCCCATGCACCCACTTTTCCCCGAGCCCTGTGTCTGAAGAATTTTCTTATCTCGACGGCCTTCTGTGCAAATAACATGTCTGCCAAATGCCTGGTTTCGTGATGTTTGTGTTAGGAGTAAGCAATGTTGTGCTGCTTACACACCTGATCCAGTGCACTGATGCCTGTGTTATCGTGTGCAATTTTTTGAGCTTTCTTCGTTCCTGGTTTGCAGAATTCATGCCCAGGAATGAGCATCTCGAATGGTACATTGATGATCAGTGCATTGACCATCCCACTTACAGCTATGGTTTTGCCTGTTTGAAGCATCATGGTGAATTGAGTGCGAAAATCATAAATATTCCCCTATCATCAGGCATGGACATATTGCGGATGTTCCTGTTCACCAGTCGAAGTTGCGTATTGACAATGGCAATGTTTATACTGTAGGATGGTAAAATACTACCTGGGATCGTATGTTTCGGGCACATAGGTGTTGTTTGCCACCGCATTACGCTTCACACACTAGGCCACGCTGCCTTCAATCCCTTCCTCAATGATCATGTGTATGTCATAGTAAGTTATAAGCTCCACCTAGACGCCCATCATTTTAGGCAGTTCATCTAATGTAAATTCTGGCACACTGACATAGTAGCCACAGTCCATTCCATATGTCAAAATACATAATTCCCATAACATTTTGGAAAACATCTGTAAAGAGAAGGACATCGGTCTTCAGTTATTGGTTGTAATATTTTCCCAGGGTCGTGCAGTCTGTGTGTGGCCATATTCTTCTTCGCTGATATCCATGTCCCGAGCATGTTGTAAAAAGCCTCATTTGGGAGCAGCTGCTGCTCGTCCAACCTGGTCCTCTAATTGATTTAATCGTAAAGTAATACACCTTCATATGTGACAGGGCAGTTGGCTGGCACTAAAGAACTTTACTGAGTTGTTAGATTTATTCAAGGCAGGTACTAGGTCAGGGATACCTGACTGCAAGCCAAGAACCTAAAAATGTATGCCTACTGGATAGAAAAACGATTGCCCACCTCATTCGAAAATGTGATCATTTTTTACTCGTATGTGAAACGATAAAGATGTTTTTTTTTCGTATCGTAACTCATATGTTTGATAATGAAACTCTAGTCGTAGATAATGTTAAGGAAGAACACAACGAGTTTCTTGGGTCTTCCGTCACCGCAGACTGCAACAGGTGCATGATGGTCCGATATACCTCCAGGGAGAATTGGTCGCGGTCCCCCGCTATGTAAATTTCGTGCGTTAATGGTGCACTGCAATAGCAGCATCTCGTCGCCTTTGTGTGACTCGCCTTTTCAGCTGGCATGAACGGTGTCATCTGTTTTGAAGTGTCATAGATATCTTTGACCACATTGTCAATTCTACAATCGCTTCCATAAAGTTATTCTCTGCATCCGAACCCCTATGCAATAATGGTTTATTTGGCAATGACGAGGTGAGCTATTCAGGAATTACATTGTTATCAGCTTACATATACATACAATAGCTGTACGACTCGATCTTCTGGTGTATGTATGTTACGAGCGACTGGGGTCCAGTTCGCCATTGTGATAGGGATTGAGTTCTACCCGAAAGTCTACATACACGATGATCGGTAATTTATTTATGTTGTAATAATATTTTAATTTCAAATCTCCTGGTCTACCATCTTAGCCTAGTTTCAGTATCTAGTTTCTCGCTGGGCCATTTTTTTGCAGTATACCTTGTGTTTTCAGAAAGACAGCTGGCCTGCCAGCTCTGATTTACTCGACTGATCGTCAAAGTATATAAAGCATTGCTCCCATATATGGACCTTGTGACAAAAGGCCAACAGTTGGGTTCCCACGAAACGCTCAAATTTATCAAGGTAGATAAAATGTGCATTCCCAGTCTTGGGTCGTCAGCAACAATCAGTCAATGAGTTCAGTCTTCTCGTTTTTCACCTCACAAACAGGCGCAACCTCCTCCTTGGAGGTGCGCGAGTACACATTGACTGATGCAGTATGATTGTTCTTCTCGAAGACTTTTGTTTTGGGCAGTGGTGTCAGGAATTCCTGTCCAGAAAAATAAAATTACAAACCCATGGCTTATACCATCGGCCTACACGCTAGGGATCTTAACATTCCATGAATCTTCCCAAAATCGCCCACTTGAAGACATGTGGTCGCTTGTGTTTTCTGGGTAAATAATAATATGCCTGATCTTGATCACTGCAGGCAGCTCGGCGTTAGACGAGGCACAAATGGATTCGGATTTTAAATTCGAAGCTGCAGGGGAAGCTGTTGTCAGTATCCACCCCAAACCACTCTCTTTTTACATGTCTTCCTCTTCACATATTTATCGTATACAGAATTTTCTGACATATTCGAATTCATTAGTCTCATACAATGGTATATTCGCAGTCTTGGATTATCTTCTGCCTGTACCTTCTTCGAAAGTATTCTTTTCAGTTCAGTCATATTGGAGCCAAATGTTGAATTTAATTGGACCTTGATTTTTTGCTTTTTTGGTGAGCTGGCTGACGATATTTTTCTTCATGCGAGCCAAAATTTTTGGAAGATATTTATACGATTTTTCCTTCTTTTTTTTGAGCGATATGCATCTTTATATTCCACCAGAAAATTATTTCAGCCTCCCAGACTTTTTCTTTATTTATCTCAGACCCTGCTACGATTCTTGAGCGTGATGTTTGCTCGTGCGATGACGGAAATTTATCTTGTGTAATTGCTGTGAGTGGTGATGAATCACCTTTTAGCCAATGGAGGACCCGCATGTATCTTTCATTTAATTAAAAAAGGGTTCATGTCTCGCGATACCTGTGAGCCTCGATCTGTATTCTGCACACAAACAATCTTTTTATTTTTTCGAGAATTTTGAGCGAATTGAAAAGGTACGTCACAGTAGCGACATGAGTAGCGATGCATCGCCTTTGCAAATAAAATCAATTGTTGATATATACATTTAAAACATGTGAAGTTCCAGTACCATGCATTGTGAGGATACATACTCAAAAAGCTAACTGGCCAGGACGAATAATCAAAATTACAGCATTTTTTTTGCGCAAAATATGTGTATAACGAGCACGCCCGATAATACCACACGACCTTATGTAGTGGAATATCGTAACATAAAATAAATTACCAGTCTGAATGCTGATGAGACGAGGTACAGGAGAGCGATCGGTTGACTTCTTGTATCAAACGATAAACTGAGGCTATGCGTTTTTCTTCTAAACTACCCTTATTCTAAGTGTGGGTCTGATGTAGAGACTGGAGCTAAGTGCGTCTCAGGGATAGGTCCCATACGCCTACAGGAGAGGGAATTCATGCAAGGAGACATGCAACGCGGAAGCGAGGGATTGAGCTACCATGGCCGCATTGGATCCATGACAACCTCCCTGAGTGTACCTAGAGCTAAACAATAACTAAGAAGATAAAACGAAAAATCGTCATAGGCACCATCAAATCTCTTTTGACAGGAAAAAATTCAAAATTGTTAAATGCATTAATAGGAAATACTACAGGAAATACGTAGGTAGGAACCATGCTCTTTATTAATGAGTAGAGAACGTGAAGAGAAGAGATTTGGGCGGCTCACAACATCGAGGCCTTGAGAGCCCATGAGGTTGAAATAAGGTGTGTATGAAGCAGAGCCGGAATGCAAGGGCGAGAAAAATGGGAGATCCCGAGAAATCCCGCCAACCAGCGGCATAGTCCAGCATGACTCCCAAATGCGAAAATCCGTTAGTGACGCCGCCAGGAATGGAGCCCGTTTCGCCTAGGTGGGACGCTAGTAGTATTACCACTACACAACCGCGGCCCCGGTTGAGAAAGTCTTGTAGAGAGGGGGTGGGTTCTTCTGAGGCGATGTGTGATTCAGTGCCCGATTATCACGTGACCAAAAGTCAGTCATGAGCGAGTAATGTGATGTCATGAAATATTTTCCCCATAACCGCACCCTAGGAGCAAATGCTGAAAATACGAGTTACTGGCGCTCTTTAGCAGTAAATGATTGAAAATTCTAGCTTGTAAACCACAAATTGAGTAATTAAATTGACAAATGAAATAGAAGAATTAATATACCTTGACACTCCGCAACATTTAATACACGAGATTTACTATGAACTAAAAACACATGGAAAAAAAAAATGAGATTTACGATTTGATACACCCTGTGCCTTTAAACATAATGATTCATGTAGTTTATTGCGACTTCAGAAGTCTACAGAACAAAATGTATATACGGTAGTAGAAGGCCCCTTTCAGTCTACTTGTTCTCCAGGGGTGTTCGTCCTGTAGGCTTTTGAAGTAGCAATAAACCCACATTAGATATGTCTACCGCGGCTGTAAATTAAAATAATTAGGTACAAATAGGTAATGAGAATCTTCTATTTTTTTTTTTTTTTTTTACAAAAACCTAACCACACTTATAGATTAGCTAGTCACACATTACAATTTTATTATCTTCCATTACACCGGCACTTTAATGTCTTCCATCTTCATTGAGTACTTTTTGATCATCCCTCGTCTTAAACCTTTCGGGTGCACAATCTATGAAAGTAAAAAGTTCAACCCATTTTGGAGTGCACTTCAAAAAATTGCTGTGTGATATCTAGCAGTGCCTGCAAATATTTTTCTGATGTGTTTCTCTGTTGGTAGTAAGTAATGTAGTTATAAGATTAATTTACTCGGACTTATTGGTGACCTCGTCTAATATTTTTTAATGGTACGCATTTCTGCTGTAATTTATTTCAGAATAAACTTAGTTTGTAGCATTATTTAGCAGCATAGTAAGTCAGATTTGTCTGCTTTTTGCCCTGAAATTGCCGGTTCAGTAATTCTATAGTTTTAGATGTACGTATTAACACGTTACAAGACCACAGTATTTTACTGCTGCTTCAATTTCTTAAAAAAAATCAGCATATATTTTTTGGTGTTTCAACTATTCAAAATAACTAGAGTTTCTTCGTAGATCATATCATTTCACTTATCTGATTTACTCTATGAATACACTTTGACAGATATATTGGCTTGATATTTTCTCGGCTTCCAACTTCCCCATAACAGTGTAAATTAAAAAAAAAAAGACAACTATTAATTTGGCTCCTATTGACTGCAATCAAAAGACTCCCAAATTCGTGAGCCAAATTCACGTTATTTTTAACAGTGGCTGAGGCACAGTAATAATACTTTATCACTAGATTAGTATATTGAGCGCCACAATAAACATCAAGAAGTGCTAGTGAAAAATCTTGGCTTTTGAGTAGTAGCCCCGTCACTGTCGTTTTCCTTCCCGACGTTTGGGAAGATATTGCAAACTCCATCTTCAGGGCGAAGTAGCAGCAGCGAAGTAGATGGTAACGGTTATTGCTACTACTTCATCCTGAAGATGGAGGATGCAATGTCGGGAAGGAAAACGGCAGTGACGTGGCTAGAAGAGGGATTATGGGGACTTTGGCACATCAGGACCTGGGACCTGAGAGTCGGAGCTGTTCGTGTTATGTCATTTTGGTAGGCTGGCGACCATCTTGGATCTAGGTGACCTTGATCCTGACCTTGGTTTAGGTGACCTGTGACGATGAAAACCCAGAAAATCCTAAAAATTCCAAAAATATTTAAAAATTACAAACCATTTAGAAAAAAATTATATTAAAAAAACATATAACAAATATTTAAAAATTATTGAAAAATTTCCGGACGTACTTATTATATCATCCTGGTAGGTGCAGTCCAACAACTTGCCAGGTATCACAGCCACCGTCTGCCAATTTGGTCGGTGTAGCCCACCATCTTGTTAGGTACAGTCTGCTATCTTGATAGGTGCAGCTGTCCGTCATCTAGCTTAGTGCAGTCAGCCATATTGGTCAATGCAGTTCACCATATTGTTTCTGACCGCCATCTTGGTAGGCGCAGTCCACCATCTTGTTAAGTGCAGTTCGCCATCATGGCCGGTGCAGTCAGCCATCTTGATATGCATCACAGCCACCATCTACCATCTTGGTTTTTTCGTTTGTCATTTGTTTATACGTTACTGAAGTTTGTCTCTCACCCTCGTTCAATTGCCATATTGGAATTCAAATATTTTCATTAACAATGGGGTGCTAGTGTATTGATTTATACTCCAGGCAAGTTGTCAGTTCAGTCACCAGTTGGCTGCCATAATTGTTAATGTTTCCAAAGTATAGGTTGTGCTGTCACCGCCATCCATATTAGATTCTATTTTCAACACCTAGGTGGCGCTATTTTCTCGATTTCGTCACCAGGTGAGTTACCCATTTGGCCACCAGGTGGCAGCGATATTTGATAATGTTTTTTAGAGTATAGGTGGTGCTGTCGGCACCCTCCATGTTAGATTCTATTTTCAAATAATATATGGCATAATTTCTTGATTTCACTGCCAGGCGAGCAGCCAGTACCCACTCATTCTGATGGTTTAGCCGCAAAGTGAGCTATCGGTACTCATATTTATAGTCATAGAAAAATTTTCATTTTTCATTCATATTTTTCAAAAAAATATTTTTCCAGTCAGCAGTATACCTACATCCATAAATTGTTAAATCGATTTTTTTTGTATTAAGATATTTAATTAAGACTGACCAAAAATATTTTTCGTTATAAAAATAATCAAATTAACATTGAAATTGAGTACTTATTCTGTTATCTCTCACCCCATCACTTTAGTTCGACCAATTATTCACCATCGCTTAATCGCTTATCCCTACCATTCTAGTTCTCAGCATTGTCCGCCAGAGCGTAATAGTGTGGGGAAAGTATTTAATGGGAACAATGTTGACCCTCGGCAAGTTTCTCGTCCGACGCCAGCGGTGACAGATCGCTCTCTCACCCCGCGTCTTTTATCATTCTGACTGGTCAGTTTAGATATTTTATTCCATCAGGTCGCAGGACATTATCAAGCGTATACATAATAAGCATATTTATTCTCGCAAAATTAAGAATCTGCTTAAATTTGGAGTATCAGTTCGGGCCAGCTAGTCTCTGGAGGAATACGTAAGCTCATAAAATACGGCACTGGAATTTAGTTCTTTTTAATTTTTATATTCAACATTTATCTAATTTTCAATTACGTTACCCCATTACCCGTGTCGCTACTGTAACACTTCGTTTGCGTTCACCAAATGTGCTCAAATACATGAAGAGTATGGATGATCGAATAATGCAGATATAGTGGCATATAAGTGTTGAAACTGTGCGTGGCATTTGACACATGCAATAATTTGAAGAGGGAAGCAAAAACCCTGCGTAGTTGTCGGACCTTCAATTGAAAAAAATCCGTCGTGTAGAGTCATCTTCGCAGCAGCGTACGAGTGTTACTCCCACAAAACCAAGGGTTCAGGACGAGTATCAATCATCGTGTATCTGACCATCACGAGTAAGAATCGTGGCAGGGTATGGGTTGGTTAATGACAATGGTTTCGGGAAGGTTCAAACTGCATTCCAACACAGTCTTAATACCTATGCCTCCAAAACTGGAGCGGGTATTCGAAAGAAGGTTTGAGCATTTTTAGCTCGAATGGGGCAAAACATCGCTGTTGATTCACTACATAAACATGCCACCAATAAAATATTATGTATGGATCGAACACAGCTATGCAAAACCAACCCCATTCAACGAAAGGAAGGTATTCGAATCGAAAGGCAAGATATCGAAAATACTGTAAAACCTCATACGGTTTATATACGTCACGAGAAAGAAGCATACAATCAGCGTGTCAGAGTAAATATTAATGAAAATCAATCATCGTATGCCTCTTCCCCTCTAAACAACATGCTTGCCCCACTTAGCAATATATTTATTAAACATTCTTGTTCTAGATAATCATGTGCAGTGTACGGATAGGCTATGCTGCTGTAAATAAAGTAATCATTACTCGAAAAATCCAAAAACCTAGTTGAACCCACATCGCTACCCCCGTAGAATGCGATATGCACAAGGAAGTTGCCTGCACATTCCCCCTGAACAAATAATAGACGCTCATCATCAAAAACATTTCCTGTCAACTTCAAAATCAGTACATTAGGAAATTTAGGCAGCGGGAACAAAATGCCCAATTGGTTACTCCACGTGCGGCGATTATTCTAGCACCCATTGTCAGCATATAAAAGAATTAAACACATATATAATGCACGTATCGAAAGTTTTGTAGGGGAAGAATAATATACCGTAAGGAGACGCTTGCGTAAAGGTACACCCACCACAAGTACAAAATCGCAACAAACTGTTGCCTTCGGCAAACTAAATTTCAGTATTTTCATACATTCGTGTGCACTCGCTCCATTAAGAAATATATCCCATCCGCGGTAAAACACCCTCCCCCTCTTCTTTCCTACTTACATCACCGTCCAGAGTCACAAACCCACTGCTATGTGACTTTAGCCGAATGAGAAGTGACATACGAACATGTGTATGTATATGTGTGTGGCCTCTACGCCAGCAGCTGTCAAAAGTATTCACTCTTTATGAAACGTAGTTTAATTCCAAATATTGTAGTCCACCATGCAGATATATACCACAATACGAATTCCAGCAAAGACACGCGCACACAGCTCTAATACTCCACCCTTCAACCTCGTCGAGACATATAAGGAAATATTTCTCAAGTGCAAAAAAATTAGAACATATTGCAGCCAGTGTATTATGGTGACCTTGAAATTTAAGAGATATGTTAATTAATCCCTTTTGAATTTTGAAAATTAATTATATGTACAAAATTTTCTTGTGAATAAATTCGGGCTTGAAATTCACCTTGGTATATTTTCGTATAAAAAATTTAATGTAAAATATTTTATTAATCCTGGCGAAACAAAAGATACATTGTGATTCAATGAAACTAAGAAATAAGGGTTAAAAAAATGTAATTCTACACTTGATCATACGTAAAACACACACACCTATCACACACACACAGAGAGAGAGAAATATCACAAATGCAGGCAAAACTGACAGACGCATTAAAAACTATTTAAAGTGTACTTAAAGACGTCGATACGAGTTCAATTACAGAAGTAAACGTGGAACACGCGCAGTCGTCTTTTGAGCACGTGCAAACGTCCAGCCTCACTGCACCAGCTGTTGAATTAGACTTGGCAGAAAATATGGCCACCGGTTGACCGGAATAACAGAGCATGAACAGCTGCGAACTCCACCGCCCCGCTTCCTGGTGCCAAAACAGATTAATTAATTATATTACGAGTCATTGTTTATCTGAAATATTTTGTTTTTGCATGGTAATTATAAAACCATTTTCAAATAATTAAGTAAAACGTTTTAAAACAATTCAGTGTACGGAAGATACATACAAATGTTTTTTTAAATAAAGAATACTGAATTGTCAGACCTCAATCACGTTTCTTAAAAGCATGGGACGGGAACAGGAGTGGAATATGGAAGTGTGCTGGGAATTTGGGGTGTTCTCAGGGGTTTCCTGAAAATCCCCTTGATACATCAGGTGCACCACCATGCTAGAAATGAGTAGAAGTAGAACAATTTTCTTATTTTGTACATGTCCCCAACATTGCCTCACGATTTGCCATTGTTACCAACTGTCTTGTCAGAATCTTGTTAAAATTCGGCCATGAAAGTGTACTCTCATTTCAAAGCACGTATTTATAGAAACTGTGGTAAACTGTAGTCCATAACACGTGTTTTCAATAGCAAAATAAGTGAAGGAATGTTCAGGCAGGCCGCTCATCTAAGGGCCTGACCATAATTCGTAACATCTCCCCCAATGTTCTTTAGCGAGATGCCCTCATCTCGCCCTTGAGTCCGTGTGGATTATGTAGATGATTGGGAGTTGCGGGGCTCCTCTTGTGGCAGTAGGAATATGGATCGGGTTGACGTCCTCTTCGTTACGGTAGGAACATTTTTTGAAGGGTATGACAGTAGACGGAGAAGCTAGGTATAAGCAACTGCCAATTGCTTTCGTGCAGTCCTCGGGCGAGGTGGGCCGAACAAACACTGTGCTGTGTGTTTGCAGTGGCCGTGCGGGCCTTGAACTTCAATACCGCTGGGTGTGCAAAGTGTCTTCCACGCGGGCGCGGTAGACGCGCCGCGG
This sequence comes from Clitarchus hookeri, assembly GCA_002778355.1. NCBI lineage: Eukaryota > Metazoa > Arthropoda > Insecta > Phasmatodea > Phasmatidae > Clitarchus > Clitarchus hookeri. The sequence continues at coordinate 23,700 of NQII01007929.1, read as the reverse complement.
GTGCTTCGCGAACGCGTCAGCCTTTATTGAGGTTATGACGCACTAACACTATGTGGCGTGAACCGTCCACTACAATAAATTATTGTACAGACTGAAATTTCAAAAAACTGTAGCAATAATTACAATATAAGCAAATTGAAATGCAAAAGTATTGAACTAGGAAAACTTAAGTGCTCTCACCCCGGTACATTGATTGTTTTGTTTATGTTCGTACATAAAACTACAATTCCTGGAAATGAAATACATGTTAATACATACAATGTAAAAGCAGTGACGTAATAATATTATGTAATCAGTGATACATGGCATCATGGTGGTTAGGATAGTGATAGGATGGTATCATAACGTAGCATGTTATTAAATTAGTTATTTAAATTTACATTAATTATGAAAATAAAACAAAGCTGCAGCTGCTTTTCAACTACGTTTCAATACATAAGGGGGTAATTGTACGGATACTCAAAGTAACATTATATTAGTAAATTTATTCTAATATACATTAGTATCTAAAAATAACAAAACAAATGTTTCATGTAATAAATGTTAATGTCATTAACAGCAAAATTTTCTCTAAAAATAATAATATGTGTAAACTATTTTTTTAAATTTTACAACAAAGAATAAAAATACAAGAATGAAAATCTTAAAATTCAAAATGAAAAATGGCATGTCATAACTACATGTTATTGTGTGGCCACGTTACTATAAATTATTATAAATGAGACGTATCTTTGTCATAAAATTGACGTAAACAATTCATTGTTTCATTCGTAGACTGTTTTAATGTAGTAGTTTTTTCCTTCCCTATATTTATATTGTTGCTAGAATTTACTTTGTTTGCGATTTCACAACTAATTTCAGTGATCACGGCCAGTGTCCTGGATAAATAAGTGACCACAACTCGTAACAGAATGCATATTGTACATTATGTTTACCCTACTGATAAAACAATCATGCGTGAGTTACGTCTTTTCAACTCAATATTTTACATGACATCAAAAGTTCTATTCGTAAATAACATATAATTTTAATATAAAACACTTTTTGCCGGTTTTCTTCTACGTTTGATTTTTCTATAAAACAATGAACTTCATTTATTAATATTTTACGTCTTCTCTGAAACAGGGTCACTTAGGAAGCGAGGAAAGAATTATGTATTTGAGGGACATATTTTTCATGTATTGTTGTACTTATAGATATTTTTTAAAACGGTTATTTTTTTTTGTGGTATTTTGATTTGTCTGCTAAGCGAGAGGATCAAGTTTCCCGGATGATGGCAGGTCGGAAGATTTTACGTAGTATTTTCAATATCCCGTGAGATCTAAGTCTTCTGTTTGGCTTCGCCAACATATTTGCATGTGGTTTTTTTCTCTTGAAGAAAGAGTATGGCTGTCTGATTCAGGCTAACTTATTGGACATAAGGTAAACGGGACATGACGAAAGGAAACCAAACTACATATCTATACTCGAGATAATCATACCAGAGTGTAGGGAACGTTTCAAATTATTTTCTACAAAATAGAACGAACCCAATATTACGATATATGAAAAGAATAAAGATACCGATGAACCTCTTCTTGTCCGAGAACTGACGCAGTGTTGGGGAATGAGTGTTGGGGAATACTGTATGCAAATTGTACCATTGTTCTGACATTATAATATTTTGCCCACAAAATACTATAATATATTTCATATAGGCCTACGTTCAATCCGAATTAAAACATTTGGTAATAGTTTCAGCATTTGGCGATATGGTTGTAATATTATATATTTTATTAGAAACTAGTAAAATATATAATAATGAATGTATTTATAATAACTGAAAAACAAAACGGAAAAATAGTATTAGTAAAAAAGAACCATACCTGCATAGGAGAAACAACACGCAAAGTGTTTCAAAAAAGAAACCAACTAACACTTTTTAGTCTTCAAATATTTTCCAAATTGTGAAAATGACTTCCTTATATTATCATAAACTTTATACAATAAACATACACACGTGGGAAAATAGCTGAACAAAAATTATTTAATCTCAAATTAGATAGAGAAGGAATTGTTTTAACTGAAAAATTTCTGTCCCAACTGCGTCTAATAAAAATGTGTATGTTTTAAAATTTGCTAGTACTTTTTAAAGTTTTAGTTCGTTATGAAATGCTTTCAATCATTTTTGCTGAGGGCTCGTTTCATTCAAGGAAGCAGAGAGGAACACAGGGTTAGTGAAACCCCATAAGTAAGGAAAATATGCTTCGGCTTGCTTTTTATAAACTCGACTTTGAAATTAATAAACCAAGCAAGTGAGTAAATAGTGAGAGGAATCTAGGTGTGTTAAAAATATCCTGTTGTAATCTACGGTAAATCAAAGGAAACAATTATTATCGGTAACAGTAGTTGACAGTTTCTTGCGACAGGCCATAATTACGCACAGAGATGTTTGCACGGCGCAGTATCCGAGCTGAGTGGAAGCGCAAAGTGCGTGCAATGCACGAGACGTGTGTCATGTGGCAAGCACACCCCTGTTGTTATCTGTAAGTCGCCTCGGGTAGGTGGAGAGAGGAGGTATACGGTACTAGGTAAGCGCTGTGTCACCACATCGCGAGTTCCAGTTTACTGTTCGTGGTCGTGGAGAAGCGCTGGGGGAGGCCGAGGTTCATCTTGGGCTTGCATTCTATACCAGCACAGCGACGCGGGGAGGTACTAACGAGTCACGTGGCACTTTAGATAAGCTCGCTTGTGATTCTTGTTGCAGACATCACATGCAATGGCGGACGTAAAAGGATAACGACGGAGGGTTCTCGGTGTATAAGATCTCCACTCATACTGCTTTGCACCGCGGTATTATTTTTACTTGATTAGCAGAAGAGCTGTTTTTGTGAGAGTAAAAGGGATGCGTGGTGAGCCAGAAAGAGAATCGCTTGTATTCCTGATGTTTACCTGAAATGCTTAGAAAAGCTGAAGATTCACGCGATCAATAATCTTTAGGGCATGTATAGACAATACTTAATTAAACGTTAGATTTTATATTTTTTCGTCTCTTAATAGAGCCGATTTTATACAAACGAGTAAACAGTGTGGTGCTTGGCAAAAGCAAAACGTGGATTTTTATGTCTGACGAGAGTTACATGCACACGAGGGTTACAAGTGTGTATTTAATGACACGTTACAAAATATATGAAGAATTGTAGCGTAGATTAGTAGCAAGAAATGGAAAACTAACAGTTTTGTCTGAATTGTTATGTGGCAGCTGTAGTCGTGAGATCTTTATTCGGAGGGTTTGCGGATTCATAAAATAATAATGTGAGAAGTGCATTTACTAAGACGTTAAGTCTCATGCTACCGCCACTCCCCTGTCTTTGTATACTAATTCACCAAAAAAATTGTTATTTGTTTGCGGCAGTACCATGTTGGGGCATGCTAATATACTCTTAGGTCCATATCTACTCGGTATAATTTAGAAGTGAGAGTTTGAGCACAAATGTATTGTTGTTCACTTTATGCTGTGCGCCATAACACCTCAGTTAAAATCGAGAAGGAAACAATACTTTTCAATTGATGGAATCGTAATCGCTACAATCGAAAACAAATTTTGTAACCACGTAGGTATGACTGAATGTTTAAAAATAAGGCAGCCTGTCAGCGGTCAAACACACTGCAGTTTTAATCACACACGGGTGTGGTAGATGTCGCAGAAGAGGAATAATACGGCAGAGGATAAGAAAAGAGTGTATGGAGGACTGTTAATACCTGTTAACAATACCACTACAAAATTATTACAAAAACTAAAAATAACAACTAGTTATATTTTATGGGCTAGTTTTCTAAACGGCCAGTATGAGAGCCACGTGCAAAGTAACTTCCATGTAAACCGAGTGAGGTGGCGCATTGGTAAACCTTACTGATCCTGGGTTCCACACCATGTCCAGCCATCCTGACTTCGGCTTTACAAGGTTTTTCTAAATCACTACAGGCAAATTCTGGGATGGTTCCTGATTACAGGCAATGGTTGATTCCGTCCCCGTCCCTGCTGGCCCGAGCAGCTCACTCCGTCCTTATTGACGTCGCTCTGGCTGTACCTACCTACCACCTTTCCAGTAACGTGGTTAAGAAACCTTATCTCCCTTCTATGGAAGTAGAGAAGAGGAAAGTATTATTTTGTAATGATGGCGCACGAACCTCGATTCAGAACAACGAACATTATTTGTGCAATTTTAAAATGTTTCTATGGGTATTTATACAGAAATGCACAGTTAACATACGGGCGTGCAATCCTTAGTGACGTAAAATGGAAAGCAGATTTGCAGAGGCGTAATTACAGCTATAACTTAGCGAAAGGCAAGAGTTTAGACACCCCAGCCTCAAGACATACGTGCTTCTCCTACACATGTCACTTTAGTGCAAAAAGAAAAAACACTTTATAAAATATGCGAAGACATTTGTATAATCTAGAAGCAAAGGTGTACGTGTCTACCGTAGAACAACTATTCAGTATTGGTTATCGTAAATATTAGTTTTAAAATTAAATAAAACTAATTTCTAAAGAATTTTATATGGTAGAAAATTATTTACACATCCATTGCATAGCTCGCTGATTTCAAGGCAGTTCACGTGATTTTGGTATGGGTGTACAATCGCCAAGTGGTTCAATTTTCCTGGTCCTTGGTACAACAATAATTTTCAGCCTAGAAAAACGCCGCTATGCAGTGACAGAGGACGCAGGAGTAACTATAAGCAGGTCCAGCACCTTGACCACTTCAGGATAGAGTTTATTTCTTTCCTCGTGAAAAGTGATGAATGAGGAAGTTAACGGAGCAGTTATGATTGTGTAATAAATCGAAATATATTTATTTCATTAGTACTTCTCAGCAAGAAATAAAATAGTTACAGGAAAATTTTATATACTGTATATCAAATAGAATTACCCCTCTAGTACAACATCAGAAGCATTATAACTTGGGACTAGAATGTTTCCATGTAATTCCATACCATTTCTGTGTAGCAAATACATCAGGTACCCAGTCTTCTAGCTAAATAACGGAACTCATAAGCTGTTGACAGGGGCTCATCCATAGCCTTTTGAATTGCAATTCCGTTTTACCAATGACAGTGTCAAGTACTTTAAATTAGGTCGCTCGGGAGATGCCCTTAGCTGTTTGAAATTCGGGGCTGTCAGAACTGTTTACTCCATGCACGTCGTGGCAACGAGGAATAAATTAAGATTCCAAATTCCTATTATAACGCTCTACTATATTTGTGTGTGGATAATAAGGCGAGGTCTTAACTAACTCAATGTCCCAACTAAAAGCCAAATTTTCAATCTCTAGAAATACAAAGTATGATGGATTGTCCGTAACCATCGTCACGTGTGAACCAAAAACAGAAAACAATTTCCAGCTCAGAATATTGCAAATATCATGATACTTAGTTGATCACGGCGGAAACAAGAAAACAAAATTACTGAAAATATCTACCGTGACTAAAATAGCGTTAGAGCCTGCGTTACCCCGGTCTAAATAGACCTCTAAATAGACAATTCCCCTGGGATACTTTGCTAAATACACGCCTACTGCTTTAAAATTCCTAGGTTTAGCCTTCTGATAATCCTGACACTGTGTTTCCCAATCAAAGATTTCTTTCCTCATCCTAAGCCAAAAAAACATTTTCTGAATTCTACTATAGGCCTTTTATTGTCTCAGGTGACCACAAAAATATGTATTATGATATTACTGGAAAATCATTTTTCTTAGAGCTTGTGGAACAAAAATGCTAAACTTTCCTTGTCGATTAACAAACCCCAACAGATAATTTGTTATTACATATGAGGAGGAGCCTCTCTCTATCTCCATTCAGATCTGATCACATTCAGTATCCGTCGTCTGATGATCTTGAAAAGCTATACATTATTGGGGGAAACTCTGCAATACCCCAGCATCCTCTAATAAACTCTTATTGTGCACATGAACTCGCAACTTGACATCACAGGTAACCTTTCACATATTATCTTCTCAGATTCCTGTACCTACTCTAGAACCCCAGCTTCCTCACCATCCGCCATTTGAAATTTATCCCGGTCGAACATACGCGACAAACAGTCTGCCGCATTATTACACACACACACACACACAGACACTTTATATTCCGCACCGAGAATTTAAATCAGGTCAGCCCAGCCAACCAACGAACCAATCTAACAGCTGACATTTTACTAGCGTATATACAACTTAGTGCTTGGTTATCGGTATGACGAGCAAACCCTTTATAATCTAGAAAATCAGCAAGTATCTCTGCTCAGATGGTGAGAGAAACTTGCTAACATATGCGTTTGGAACTAACTATCCTGAAATCTCTGGACTCAACACAACTCCCACTGCTAATGAACTGGCATCGTCTTGCAATGTAAATGACTTATCGAAATCTGGAAGGGTTAAAACTGGCGGGCAAGCTAACCATTCAATCATAGTTACAAAAACCTTTTCCTGGCTTCACCCCATTCAATTTCTACACCCTTCTTCTTGAGCTGGTTCAGTGGCTCCAAAACCTCTTACAAATACGGGATAAACTTAGAATTAAAACCTACACAGCCTTAAAATCTCCTGATTCCACGCGCATTCTCAGGAACAGGAAAATATACACTGGAGAGCCAAAAAAACTGGTTTAAGCGTGCGTATGCAAATAACAGAGGTATGGAACCAATCAGAGTAACGCGATGCGGTCGGAAGCGCCTATATAAGACAACAAGCGTCTTGCAAAGTTGCTAGATCGGTTACTGCTGCTACAATGGCAGGTTATCAAGATTTAAGTGAGTTTCAACATGGTGTTATGGTCGGCGCACGATAGAAGGAACATAGCATCTCCGAGGTAGCGATAATATTTGGATTTTCGGNTCAACATGGTGTTATGGTCGGTGCACGATAGAAGGGACATAGCATCTCCGAGGTAGCGATAATATTTGGATTTTCGGGTACGACCATTTCACGAGTGTACCGTCAATATCGGGAATCCGGTAAAAAAACCAAATCTTCGACATCGCTGAGGCCGGAAAAAGATCGTGAACGAACGGGACAAACGACGACTGACGGTAATCATTAAACGTGACAGACGTGCAACCCTTACTCAAATTGGTGCAGATTTCAATGCTGGGGCATCAACAAGTGCCAGCGTGTGAACTATTCAACGAACCATCATTGATATGGGCTTTCGGAGCCGAAGGCTTACTCGTATACTGTTGTTGACTCCACGACACAAAGTTTAACGCCTCGCCTGGGCCCGCCAACACCGCCATTGGACTGTTGATGACTGGAAACACGTTGCCTGGTCTGACGAGTCTTGTTTCCAATTGTATCGGGCGGATGGACGTGTACGGGTATGGAGACATACTCAGAATCCATGGACCCTACATGTCAACAGGGGACTGCTCAAGCTAGTGTAGGCTCTGTCATGGCATGGGGCGTGTGCAGTTAGCGTGAAATGGGACCCCTGATACGTCTAGATACGACTCTGACNCTAAATCACCAGACATGGACATTATTAAGCATATCTGGGATGCCTTGCAACGTGCTGTTCAGAAGAGATCTCCACCGCCTCGCACTCCTATGGGTTTGTGGACTGCCCTGCAGGATTCATGATGTGAATTGCCTCGTGCATACCTTCAGACATTAGTCGAGTCCATGCAGCGTCGTCTTGCAGCACTTCTGCGTGCTCGCGGGGGCCCTACGCAATATTAGGCTTGTGTACCAGTTTTTTTGGCACTTCATTGTAATATAGCGCTCATCTTATTTGGGTCAGCCAACAGCTTCCCATCCGAAATCACACATCCTTATTTTTTTACATGGCTCCTAACCCTTGCAAGTTTATCTGGGTTTACCGCTAATCCTGCCTCACGCAAAGCCCGAAAATCTAATCTTAAATGCCTAATATGATCGTCAAAAGATGAACTGCACACACTAACTTCATCGATGTATGTAAACAAAAAATCATATTAATATTTTCCCAGGATTTTACACAAAATTCGCGACCAACCTTTTTCCATTTTAAATATGCGATTAGTATCAGAATAGTAACACAAACTCGGGACACTAATTCGGTCATTTCCCCGTACATGAAAACATAAAAAACCCACACAAACGAACAGCTTTCAGCAGAGTTGCGCAGAGATATGTGGCGCCTTTTGGTGAATGCCGCAGATTGCGTTGTCACGTACAGCAAACCCAGAAGGTCACGACACCCCTGCCAACCCCAACAATTCACAGTTGGCCCAAAATTTTCAATACAAGGACTAAGTTTACCTGAATGCACAGCAAGAAATAAATAGCTGTTACGTGCGGGGTTATAGCAACATATAAGGAACTAACACATTAAAGATTGTGGTTGATGAAAGTTTTTGTCATATATTGTAATTATTTTCTTTGAAGAAATTGCTAGAAAGGAAAATCCCAATAAAATATTTATAGAAGTATCAGAAATACAATTTATTTATATTTACAAACACTGAAATTTCGTTGCAACTATGCGGCGATTACCAAAACTCATTAAATATAATGACTTTAGGAAAACCTTCGTTCATCCATGTTCTAGCGTCTGCCAAAACTCAATTTGTTGAGTGATCTCTAAGCAACCCGTTAATTTGTACTCTGTCTTAAGTATACAGGATGATTCTAAAATCATGGGACAAACATTGAGGGGTGGTAGAGCTCACTAAAACAAACAATTATTATATAGGAATATGGAAACGAGGCGTGGAGGCACAAATACAAAAACATAACACATTAACGGAAACATAAAATGTTCATTAGCAGCATACGTAACGAGCGATTCCGTACAGAAAATGGTAAAACAGTGGCTGGAAATGAATCCATCAACAGTCACGCATGCTTGCCGACCTCTACATATGACGTGATTGGCTGACAATGGTTGCGATAGTTGAGGGCAGTCAAACGGTGCGCCAGTGACCTGCTGCATCAGCATCAGTATCACTCCACCGACGCTACCAAGCTTGCCATTACTGTCAGTGGTAGCAATTTTGATCAATTATTATAAAAATTGCTGTAAAAAGTATTTAGCAGTGACGTTAAAATAAACACTGTGTTGCATTTCATGTGTTATTTTTGTGTTTGTGCCTCAACGCGTCACTCCCGCCCATATATTCCTATACAATAATTTTTTGATTTAGTGAGCTCTACCACACCTCAATGTTTGTCCCATGATTTTAGAATCAACCTGTATAATGTTTAATTCATAGGTCATACAATTCTTCTCTTTTGCTTTAAAAATGCACGTATTTTTAATACTAACTTTGCAATTGCGATCAAAATCTTATGCATCGTTAAATTTGAAATGCTATGTCCTTAAAATTTATGGCTAAAGGTCACTACAATACGTGCCATTTTGGTAAAATGCTTATCTCCGGCAACCACAGGTGAAGCTGACGATCCCTGGGTGAGGCAGACATCTTTCTTTCCTAACAAAGGCATGGTCAGCCCTATATACACCAAACAATTAACAACACGAAACCTAGCGATGTAATAAAATACTAAAAAATTGAAATTATATTTCCGGTTATGCTGGCCAAAGATAAAATTTCTCGTGGTAGTATATAGTTCACCCATGAGCTAAAGTTAATTTTCTGAAATTACCACAGTGCTGAGCCGAGTCGTTGTCGGGAAACACAAATGTCTTGTGATGTCATGAGCTTAGTAGCGCTCTTAGTAATAACGGCCACCCTAGCAGGCTGAAACAGACGTCATTGGTCAACGAAGGTGAGTTAGAGTGAAAACCTATGCGGGTCGATCGTCCGCGTTTAATCGCGGAGCATTCTACCACGTCGCCTACGTTGTCGGCGGTGTTCGCCGTAGCGAACAGCCCATCTGCTAGGCAGATTTTCAGCACGATAAAGGTCGTAACAAGATAAGATGCCAGCGGCTTCATATTTTACGTGTCCCAAATGAAATATTAGTGGTGATATAGTGCAGGATAGGCAGATAACACTTTTATGCAGACAGTTGAAATGCGGGTGAAAATGATGAATGAGACAAACATGTCTCAATGGTATACCGGCAAGGCTTGTATTCAAATCCCGCTCCAATTTAGTTTATTTTAAGAGTCTAAAAACTTTTCTTTTGTATACAAAGAGATACCCGCAAAACAACATTAAAATTTTTTGGTCGTAATGGCTTTCTGAAAAAAAAAAAAACTAGAAGTTTATGGAATGGTTTCGTGAATTCACGCGAAATTAAAAAAATATATATTGAGATACCGTTATTAAAAAGCACGTAGTGTGAATGAGTTATGGAGGAAATATATATAATTAACGCCAATACTTTACAGTAATCACCGATTATTAACCCACTTTCCGAAGGGGAGAAATGAGTATTAGATTACTTTCGTATTTGTGTGTTTGTGTGTGACTGTATTGTACAGTTGTGTATCGCATGGTTGGTAATAAAATGTGTGGCTATAAAAAATATAAAATTTAATCAAAGCTTAAGAACGATTCAGTATATTAATTTCACTTTACATCAATAAACATCAACCATGATCAATGTGGCAGATATTACCTCAGTTTGTGGTACATAAACAATCAAATACAGTGTCCATAGAAAAGGTTACATAATTTATAATTACCAGAACCACACAATATATTTTAGACACCTACGAAAAATAACAATACTCTTGTGCTACCATAAGGCCACACACTATTAAGCCACTATTACTATTTAAGTGTTTAAATCTTTACCAGGCAAACAGGAACACCATGCATATTTAATTTTAACCAAGAAACTGATTCGAATAATATTATTCAAATATTATTTTGAATTAATAATTTTTTTTCCAGATGTAGCTATAAAATAAATGAAACTGGTATAACATTGCAGATTCAAAATAAATACTTTAATTAAACCAATCGAATGTGTAGACAAAAAAACTGACTCACTAACAAAATTTTCAATGAATAATTGTGGATAAACAGGAATTAACTCGTGAAAAGTTTTTGCCCTGGAAGCCTTGAAAACCCTGGAGTGCGCCCCGTAAAAACTACCTATCTATAATGACCAATAGAGGTTTTATTTTAATGTTGGAATGTTTCACCTTTTAAAATGTATACGTGACAAATATTTAATCACATTTTACGTCACAAACGTTACAAGAAATGAGTTCAATCAATTATGACGTAGTGTCATAATCACATGGTAATGTGACCCTGCTGATAACAAGATTAACAAGAATATGTTTAATGAAGGTAAGCTAATATTTACCGAGGCTAACATGAGAAATTGGAGAATAGTCCGAAATTGGCGGACTGGTACGAAAGTAGTACCGGAATGTTGAGGAGATGAATAGTTGAAAAAATATTCCAAGTGAAACTTCAAATGAAGATTGGAATGAAATTTCGTCTAGAACACGATCCCTCTGGAAAACACAAACAAGAAAGTTCAAGAAAAATTAATTGCTTGTTCCAGAGTCAATTTAACATGGCACGTAGTAATGGCGAAAGACTGATGCTGTACTCACCCATCTCGGAGGGAAGGGATGAAACTTCGTAGGATGCTTGAAGATAAATCACAAATATTAAATATTCTACTTTATCTGCACTATTCTACATGACGCTTCTGAAACTTAATGAACTGCTACAGGAGAATCATCCGCCTGCAGCAACTCCTCCAAGCACGGGACCACACTGAGAACACGTCATGTTGCGACCGGGAGTGAGCAGAGCGTCAGGCAAAGAAAGGTCGGTGGCGGCGGATGGCTACCAAATTGTGCGCTGCGCGTGGGCACAAAGGTGACTACATTTAGTTCAGAAGCCGTTCCTAGAGAGCAATGGTGGTACCGCAAACGGTCCACAACTATTCACAACTGTTCTACAGCAAGAAATTACATGCGTTGCACCTCTGGTAAGTAGCACGGACGAGGTATAGTGAAAGGCATCCCACGCCTTTAGGAATGGGAGCCTAGCAGCTAAAATCGGGTTGCAAGCTGAGCTGTTTGCAGCAAGCGCCCAGGTTCCTGTCAACTGCTCTATAATTGGAATAAATCACCCTAGGTCTAAACTTTTCCAAAATACTAACATTATTACTTTGACAAAAATATTCTGGAAAATATTGTGTCGCAAAATTTTAGGACATTTTAAGAGACAGACTCTCCTGAAAGCGGACATTGGCATTCATCTATAAAGCTGATTTGTGAATATGCACATTGCTAGGGAAACTAGAAAGAGTTGACGGGATTGATACCCGGACCTGGGACACGTGGCCCGGTCTTGTGGCAGAACAACNCTAGGGAAACTAGAAAGAGTTGACGGGATTGATACCCGGACCTGGGACACGTGGCCCGGTCTTGTGGCAGAACAACACAGTCTATCCAGAAAATATAAGTCAGAGGAAAACTGGGTCTTTTGATGCCCTTGGGTTCTTGACTCTGGAAGGCATACCTTAAACCTAAAAGAGATTTAAACTTATATAATTTAAAACAAAAGACTGCTCGAAACAGTCAACACCTCTGGCTCCAAATNTTCTACTTTATCTGCACTATTCTACATGACGCTTCTGAAACTTAATGAACTGCTACAGGAGAATCATCCGCCTGCAGCAACTCCTCCAAGCACGGGACCACACTGAGAACACGTCGTGTTGCGACCGGGAGTGAGCAGAGCGTCAGGCAAAGAAAGGTCGGTGGCGGCGGATGGCTACCAAATTGTGCGCTGCGCGTGGGCACAAAGGTGACTACATTTAGTTCAGAAGCCGTTCCTAGAGAGCAATGGTGGTACCGCAAACGGTCCACAACTATTCACAACTGTTATACAGCAAGAAATTACATGCGTTGCACCTCTGGTAAGTAGCACGGACGAGGTATAGTGAAAGGCATCCCACGCCTTTAGTAATGCGAGCCTAGCAGCCGAGCTGTCTGCAGCAAGCGACCAGGTTCCTGTCAACTGCCCTTTAGTTGGAATAAATCACCCTAGGTCTAAACTTTTCCAAAATACTAACATTATTACATTGACAAAAATATTCTGGAAAATATTGTGTCGCAAAATGTTAGGACATTTTAAGGCACAGACTCTCCTGAAAGCGGACGCGCAGTTGTTTTGAAGAAAACATTGGCATTCATCTATAAAGCTGATTTGTGAATATGCACATTGTTAGGGAAACTAGAAAGAGTTGACGGGATTGATACCCGGACCTGGGACACGTGGCCCGGTCTTGTGGCAGAACAACACAGTCTATCCAGAAAATATAAGTCAGAGGAAAACTGGGTCTTTTGATGCCCTTGGGTTCTTGACTCTGGAAGGCATACCTTAAACCTAAAAGAGATTTAAACTTATATAATTTAAAACAAAAGACTGCTCGAAACAGTCAACACCTCTGGCTCCAAATGAACTTTACCAGCGACATAGATACTGCAAGTGTCTAGTTTCACTGGAAGGTAATAAGCATCCTACTAGGTCACAAGTCAACTACGAAAGAATTTGTTCCATGCTTACGCAAAAAACAAATCCGAGACAAACACATCTCAACAAAACTCCAAAGAAAAGGAGAAAAAATGTGATAGCACACAAATTCAAAAAATGAAAATTAAATTCCCTCAACAAAAGAATTACTAAAAGTAGCTTCACTAAATAAATTACTCTTTAAGAATAATGAGTACTGAGATCTCCCATGATGACACTTAGTTCAACACTACCTGAGAGCGAACATCATGTAGAGGTCGTCCAAAAGGGAGTACCTAGAATTTTCTGGCACTCCACAGAGTTGGTCGTTTGGTCGCCACCCACAGCGGACCAGAGGGGTCGAATATAAACCCAATTTAGTGCTTCAAACTAAATTCATCCACCACTCATGCATTAGCTTGACATTGCTCTGAAAATTTGAACTTACATACTAAGACACAATGAAAACAAAACTAGATGTCGCCTGGAAGTCAACAAACTCCCAAAAACAAACTTATGCAAAACCAAGTTGCAAAGAGTTACACCAATAAAATACACACTATACTAAGTGTACAAGAACGTACTTACATTTGGAATAACTCAAAGAAAATCGAATGAAAGAAGACGAAAATTTAAAAAATTCGATGACATGATTGAAGTAACTTAGTCCCATAACAAAATCACTCCACAACATTCATCAAAACTCTACACAATTTAACAATTTTTTTTTACTAAACTAGCGGTTACTCACAATGTCAACATGCTCCATGTGTAAATGCAAAGTGAAAGTAAGCTGTGTCACATGCCACAACTCACAAGCAAGACCAACTCCCGAAAACCGAAACAGGAGAGTTACCACAAGAACAGCAAAACTTAGAACAAATGTTAATTAATATTCCAAACTTATAAACCATTATACCTTAAAAGTGACCATTATATCTTGTATAGTTGTGTTCAAAGTACTTTTAATTTAATAATTCCAGGATAAAATATGAAATTTACAAATGTAAACCAACTGCCGATATATCAGACATGGGAGTTGTTTATAAAATTGTACGGTATTTAATTTGCAAGTAACGAAAGACACCGCAAGGCATCTCAAGGAGACAGCAAGTTTGTACTCCAATACCTATGAACCAAATGAGTCCCAAATCATCGCGAGCAGAAAAATTATTTAACACGCAGTGTACAAATATTGTGAATAAAACGCATTTCCAAACACGCTATGAACAAATCAAACCTTGTAAAAGACTGAAATTCGATATTTAAACAAGACAAAGCCACAAATAGGCAGCAGAAACCAATCCTGCAAATTTATATTTCAAACACCTGGAATAAGGAGTAAAATTATTTAAAAACTTGGCAAAATCATTTTAATAATTGCACAAATATAATAAAATAACTTCCAAAGAACTTTAAAACCATCGGGGGTTATGAGGAGTCACGAACGTAATAATGGAAATACACGTGTTGTACCTAGTGTAAAACACAGTCGTGCAGTTAGCAGTACTGCGCCGACAAGATGGTGTCAGCCATGATGGAACAGTAGCGCTCTGAAGAAGCATTCTAAAGAAAACAACATATACCAGTAATTAACGGTAACTACAATGACATTAAAACAACATGAACAGTGAAGAACATTATGTCCGATGAATGAAATCACTTTAAAAAGGGCAAAAAACTAGTACAAAAATGATCATGAGTCGTGAAAACTCAAATTATCGCGACGTAGATAAACATTATACGCAGCGTAAGTTCCATCACGAAACATTTACAAAATACTTAAGTCAACATCACGTGAATTTAATTTGTAATTTGCCACTTCCAATAGACAATGCAATCAATAACACTTAACACCGTGAAAACAATCTCGATGTGGTGAGCACAATTAACTGAAAAATCGTAAACTCCATTTCAACTGTCAAAATTTACCGTACTTAATAAACATTCCATCCAATGAATACAGAACGTCAATCAACAAGTGAAAACTGTGGCACAAATGACCGTGACTTTACCTAATGTGCGATGGAGAGCGGACNGATGGAGAGCGGATGACCGCTGACTTCAAGGTCAATATACACGTTAAAATTAACACAGGTAAGATTTATAAATTTAAATAAAATGTAAAAAAAGCATGCAAATAACAAAACCGTTATCAAACACACTTTAACATATACTTATTAATATATCGTCGCGACCACATAACAAATACATTATAAACACAAACAACTTTGTAAAAATGCTAGTGATCATGAAGCGTACACACACAGACACCATGCCTTGCTACCACTTATGTACCGTGGTGTGTCGCATCATTGTTAATAAAATATTGCCTATACAAAAATATAAAACTTAATAAGAGCTTGAGAACGATTCAGCATATTAATTCCACTTTACATCAATAAACAATAACCATGCCCAATGTGTCAGATATTACCTCAGTTTGTGGTACATAAACAATCAAATACAGTGTCCATTGAAAAGGTTACACAATTTAATTACCAGAACCACACAATATATTTTAGACACCTACGCAAAATTACAATATTCTTCCGCTACCATAATGCCACACATTATTAGGCCACTTACACTATTTAATTGTTTAATTGTCCAGAGGTAGCCATAAACATAATAAATGAAAACAATATAACATTGTAATTTCAAAATACATACTTTAATTAAACCATTTGAATGTGTAAACAAAAAACAACCTAATCACTAATAAAATTTTCAATGAATAATTACGGATAAACAGGAATTAACACGTCAAAAGCTTATGACCCAGGAAGCCTTGGAAACCCTGGAGTGCACCCCGTAAAAACTACCTATCTATAATGACCAACACAGATTTTCTTTTAATGTTGGAATGTTTCACCTTTTAAATGTATACACGACAAATATTTCAATCACATTTTACGTCACAAACGTTACAAGAAATGTGTTCAAGAAATTATGACGTAGTGCCATAATCACATGGTAATATGGTCCAGTTGATAACACGATTAACAAGAAGATGTTTAATGAAGCTAAGCTAACATTTCCCCAGGCTAACACAAGAAACTGGAGAATAGTTCAAAATTGGCGGACTGGTACAAAAGTAGTACCGGAATGTTGATGAGATGAATAATTGAAAAAATATTCCAAGTGAAACTTCAAATGAAGATTGGAATGAAACTTCGTCTAGAACACGATCCCTCTGGAAAACACGACCAAGAAAGTTCACGAAAAATTAATTGCTTGTTCCAGAGTCAATAAAAAATGGAACGTACTACTGGAGAAAGACTGATGCTGTACTCACCCATCTCGGAGGGAAGGGATGATTGAATATAAATCACAAAAAATTTAATATTCTACTTTATTACTACTAGCTCTGCACTATTCTACATGACGCTTCTAAAACTTAATAAACTGCTACAGGAGAATCATCTGCATGCAGCGACCCCCCAAACACGAGGCCACACTGCGAACACATAATTTCGCTAACGGGTCTGTGTAGAGAGTCAGGCAAAAAAGGTCGGTGGTGGCGCGTTGGCACAAAGGTGATATCATTTATTTCAGAAGCCGTTCCTAGATAAAACTGGGCGTACCGAAAACGGTCCACAACTATACACAACTGTTCTACAGCAAAAAATGTGCTGCACCTCTGGCAAGTAGCGGGGACAAGGTACAGCGAAAGGCGTCCTATGCCTTCAGTAATGCGAGCCTAACAGCTTACATACTNTTCCTAGATAAAACTGGGCGTACCGCAAACGGTCCACAACTATACACAACTGTTCTACAGCAAAAAATGTGCTGCACCTCTGGCAAGTAGCGAGGACAAGGTACAGCGAAAGGCGTCCTATGCCTTCAGTAATGCGAGCCTAACAGCTTACATACGGTTGCAAGCTGAGCTGTGTACAGCAAGCGACCAGCTTCCTGCAGGGCTTAGCAGCGAAGTTAACTCTGTTCTATCTCCCAGTACACGAATACATCACTGATATAACATTTCTGAAATAACACAACTGCCCTAAAATTGGAATAAATCACCATAGGCCAAAAAATTCCAAAAATACTGTCGCAACCATTTGGATGATTCAAAATGTGTTTCGTGAAGTGATATTGAAAAGTTTTGCGAAATGCATCGCAAAGGGGTGACATGATTCTAAACATCGAAGATGATGGCGAGTGTGTCGTTGGTTCGGGTCCCGATCGGATGATACTACATCGACTATCATGGGCATTCTCACGAGTGAGTGGTATCGATGGTGAATTTTCCACCATCTGTACGATTAGCTCGAAAATTCGTCCGGCAATAGCTTTGAATTTTCTGCAGATATAAATAAATGAATTTATTCAAGCCTCCTATGTTAGTTGTTATTAAACCAGCAAATCAGTAACAACTTGGCAAGTATCAGTATGGCAGGAGTCAGTTGTCTGCTTAAAGTGTGACCATTTTTTCAAGCTGAGCGAAGAACTTGTCTCGAAGAAACTGTTGAAGATATAACAGCACCGTAATGCAAGGAGATTGATTAAATGTCTAGATAAAGCGAGGTATAAAAATGCTTAAATCTCACTGATGAAATGTTTTAGTAAAGCTATATAGCTAGACCAAGTAGATACACACGTTGCCATTGTGGAAATGACTTCGGCTTTTTTTTCATGAAGATGATGGCAGCCAATAGTTTTACGAAATCTACTTTAGAGCTTACTTCTATGGATGTAACTTCTCCCACTGTTAGAAAATTACATTAAAAATAGTGTTGTTAATGTGGAAACATCTTCAGCAAAAGCTGCCATGTTCGGGGACATGAGAGAACCGCCTGTACGAAGAGTCCTTTTCGCGCGATGAAGCATTATGACAATGGGTACTTGCAGTTAGTGCAGAGTGATATATCGAAGAACCACATCAATAACTGCAAGGATTCGTCTTTTGAGAGCCAGCAAGTGATGCCAATACCCCCTGCTTCATCGATGGGTACTGGAGGTGTCGGCCTTAAATACTGATGCTCACTGTGCGATCCCTACAGAGAAACGTAAACTTGACAGGTAGTGAAGACGATCATGAAGACAGTATTGATGATTATGACTATGAAGACAGTATTAATGAATTATAAAATGAGAAGAATGATGATTATCTCGATGTTCCCACACATTTCGCCAACGAGTTTCCTTCGACAAGTAGTGTGAAGAAGGCAGAAGGCATCAATAACGCTTGTTACATTTTTCTGAAGACACGAATAAATTAATTGATACTCAGATATTTGAATGAACTGCAAAAATGCGAGGATGTCTCATGAAATGTTAAGATATCTCCAATCATTGATGAACTGAAGAATCGGAGTTATATCACATGATACTATTGTGTACTATNCGAAATGTTAAGATATCTCCAATCATTGATGAACTGAAGAATCGGAGTTATATCACATGATACTATTGTGTACTATCTATGATCATTTAACATCTGAGAAATGTACAGATGGAATGTTCAAAATAATAAGAAAGTTATAATGACTATAGTGAATAAATAAATAAATAAAATCTATATATATATGTGTGTTTTATTTATTATGCAGTTCCTTCTGCTTCCATGAAATACTTCATAATTCAGTGGTGTAAACACTAAAGTGATAGACTGTTTTAGATAAAATTTATTGAGTGCATGCAGTAGCAGGGCTTTAGATATATTTGTCTCTCAGGTCTTTCAAAATCGACTAAGTGCCTTATGACTAAGGAATGAAATGAGGGGAATATTTTTAAGGATGGTTTCGCAACTGGTTGGTTTGCTTGGTCAGTGGATCTGGTAAGTTGACTTGGTATGTTAGTATGACCCTTTGGCATTGTCAGCTCTGGTAGAAATGTTTTGTGAAGTTTCTGCGAAGCTTTTCTGCGACGAGGTTTGCTACAAGGCTCTTGTTAGAGACTTTTTTTTTGAGATTTTCCATTATCGATTGTATAGGTGGGTAGTATGGCAGGTTGGTCTTGTCGGTTTTTATAGTCAGTTTTGCAGGAATTTATCTCGNATCGATTGTATAGGTGGGTAGTATGGCAGGTTGGTCTTGTCGGTTTTTATAGTCAGTTTTGCAGGAATTTATCTCGTCAGTAGCTATTATTTTGGTCAGCCAATCTCGCAAGGAACAATTCTTGGGTGGAGCAAGTTTAAGGTGGAGTCAGTCGTTGGATATTATTGTTTGTTAGTATGGGTCTTTGTTGTGACAAGTCAGCAATGAATGGACTGTAATTTTTTCGATTTTTCGAGTTCTGCGTAACTGTCGTCAAGGGCAAGGTCGACAACAACCAACATGGTGGCTAAATCGACAGCTCCTCTGGTGGAAAAATCGATAGTTAACACACTAGGATCACCTAGGTGTTGTAAAAGTAAACAAATGACAAAAGAAAAAAATGAATATGTAGTGGTTGGAGTGCATTCGACAGAATGAGCAAAGGTAAGAGGGCGAATGTTTCTACTAATTAACCAATGAGAAATATTTGTTGTTGGTCGAATGAGCACTTTTCGGGGGTAGAGTGAGCCCATGCAATCAACCAATGAGAAACATTGTAAAGGGATTAGAGGGGAAACAACTAATTAATAAATGAGATACATTGACGAGGGTCAGTCGTCTGCTGGACGTGGTGCTAAGGAAACTTCTGGAGATGTTAAATTGTCTATACAAACTTATTTATAATAATTATTGAATCATTTTATATATATTATTATATATTTTTCATTTTTAATTCTCTTGAATTTTTTTTTTTAGGACATTTTAGAATTTTTAGTATTTTTTGTGATAAGATTCTTGCGTCAAGGATCTTGAGTTAAGGGTCTTGAGTCTTGAGTTAAGGGCAATAAGTCAAGAGTCTTGAGTCTTCAGTTTTGAGTCTTGTATCTTGAGGATTAGGTCTTGGGTCGTGAGGCTTAGGTATTGAATGCTGTGTCTTGTGTATTGCGACTTGAGTCTTCATACTTAGGTTTTTAGTTTTGAGTTGTGGGTCTTCGATCTTGAGTCTTGGGTCTTGGGTCTTGAATCTTGAGTCCTGAGTGTTGTGTCTTGTGTTAAGTGTCAAGGGTTTTTGGGAATTAGTAAAATAAATTTGTAATTTTAAAATAATTTTTTTGCTTTAAGGTCATCCAGTGTCAAGGTTGAAGGTCAAGGGCATGGTTATCAAAATCTAACATGGCTGACATGGTGGACACTGGTCGACCTGGTGACGGCCGCTCGTTTCGGGAGCTTAGTCGATCTTGCTGTCATGGAACCCGGACCAACTACATGCATATATTTAAATAATTCTTTTAAAATTTTTAAACATTTTTGTTTAAAATTTTTAAAAACACAATTTTTTGAGGGGGGGGGGGGATTTTATAATTAACTGAAATTATTTTTAAACTTTTGGTTTAAAGTTCATTTAATACAACGGTCATGGGGTCAATGTCAAGGTCACCCATATCCAATATGGCGGTTAGGTGACGTCATAACATTGCGGCCGGCCTGCGCCTAGCGCCTATCCCAGATCCTCTTATGCCAGACTGCCCATTTTTATTCTACTGAAACAGTTGACAATCAAACAGCGATGATTCAGGTCACGGCTCCATGTTCGATGAGGTCAAAGGTAGGCCTTCGTATTCACAAATTATCTTTACTGGATAGCGAGAGAATGCTTCGAAGTATGTGCTAACTTCTCAACTTCTTAATATCAACTAAGGTATCAGCGTGCGTCAGGGCTCAATAAATACTTTATCTGATCACTCGGAATAACGCCAAATTATTTCCACGAGAAAATTAATAACTTTTATAGTTTGAGGCTTCGAACTCAGAGTCCTAAGCCATGCATAACCTTTGGTCAATTAAGTAATAACATTGCATCAATTGCGCATGAATACTAAAAAGTAAAAAATTAATGTACGAACATCTAAAAAAATACCTTAAAAATTTGGGTTATTAATCGGAATACGACCCTCTTTTCTCGCTCTGATTCCTATATCCGATGGCTAGAAATTACAGTTTACCATTATTCTTCATTTCTATTGTATTTCACCGAACACTGGAAAAAATTACCGCTTTTGTCTAAGTACGAAAGTCAGCTAATATTTTTTATATATAGTTTCGGCTCTCGAACTCAGGTCTCCACACTATCCCTCGCCAATGGAAATAGCATAAATCTATACAGCTGGTGCGTATTAGCACGCAAACAAACAGAATACCACATACAAGGTTCGTCAAAAATGATCCAAAACTCGGATCGGTATTGGAACTCTGGACTCTAAATCTCACTATAACATATTTATTCATCATTCAATTTTTTTAACAGCCAATATCATATGCTTTATACACCATGTATCTATATGGGATTTATTACAGCATTTTTTACTAAATTGTCACCTAGGAGGTTCTTGCACATATACTAGTAGAATAATTTGGATAAGTTGTGGACAATGGCGTGGTGAGACGTAAAGGCAGAATGCTCTATCATTCTGGGCGTCTGGCGCTCATCTTGTTCGCCATGTTGGATGTTGGTGTCCTTGACCTTTGACATTGACCCTTTGTCATTTGACATTGAATACCCCAAAAAATTCTCAAAAATTCAAATTATTTACATAAAATAAAAACAAATGTAAAAAAAAATGTATTGCAAATTGCAAAAAATTGTAAATTAATATTTAAAATTTGGTTAATAATTATTAATTAAATTTTATGAAAAATAATTTTTAAAGTTATTTGAAATTACTTTAAACAAAATCACAATTCCAAAAGTGTCATCCGGCACTGTATCCAGCAGACAACTGACTACCCTCTTTTCAATTACATTGTCTTAAATTTCTCCCCCTCACAACCCCTTACAACCATGACTCCCCACCGATAAACACCTATCCTATTCCTACAACACCAGTCTTTATTCATTCATACTGTCGTATGCTTATCAGTTAAGTCGAACACCCAAAATGTTATTATATCTAAAAAAACTCCCCGATTTATTGTATGTCTTCAATACAGAAGACATCCAAAGTTGGTCAAGGTCAAGTTAAATGTTTGAGATCCAACCGCAAACATGGGTCACAACCCAATGCTTTTGTTCCCAAATCATGCATTTCATTCTACTAGTCTATGTGCAAAAACCACCTACGTAAAAATTTAGTAAAAAATTATACTATAAATCCCATGTAAATACATGTTGTATGAAACATATAATGTAGGCTGTTAGACAAATTTGGGAAGGAGAATAAATAAAGATGTTAAAGTGAGATATAGAGTCCACAGTTGTAATATTGATCCGAGTATTGTATCATTTTTAACGAACTTTGTACATAATACTCTGTTTGTTGATGTGCTAATACGTACCTGCTATACAGATTTATGTTATTTCCATAGGCGAGGTATGGTGTGGGGAGCTAAGCTCGAGACCCGAAAATTAAAATAAAATATTAATTCACTTTTGGATTTAGAAAAAAAAAGGTACTGATAACTAATGAGCCTACTTTAATACACACGTGTGCAAATACATTTTAGCAAAGTTCTTAAAAGTTGACGTGGTAGATAGGAGTTGACAACTCATTGGCAGCCATATAATTAGAGATGAAACCAGAAAGATGTGAAACAGTACGAAGAAAAATTAAATACACGAGTCACTAATCCGGAATTAGAATTCAGAAAAACTGTAAAACCAACCTAGCTAGCAATCAACTGCACTCGGAGGTAGAGTTGGAGCATCAACGTCGGATGTAATCAGTGTTATGTTTTGAATTACAGCATTTTCTAACCTGAAATACTTACATAGCCGTCATTTTGAATATAAGTGTCTGAGCCACTAAAACACATAAGTTTACATGGCCTACTATAATGATATTTGTGCAAAAAAATTATATAGAAATACGTTGATTGGTTTCCGAGTTATGGCATAAAAACATTATTTTCTAAAATGGGGCTAACTTACAAATTTGCTTAAAAAGAGGCTCTGTACACGATGTTTGAAATAGATAATGTCAGCATACAAAAGTTTTATTGAAATTTTTAAAATGTTAATTATATATTCGAAATATATCAAAATATTTAATATGTCCTACCCATATCCAATATGGCGGTTAGGTGACGTCATAACATTGCGGCCGGCCTGCGCCTAGCGCCTATCCCAGATCCTCTTATGCCAGACTGCCCATTTTTATTCTACTGAAACAGTTGACAATCAAACAGCGATGATTCAGGTCACGGCTCCATGTTCGATGAGGTCAAAGGTAGGCCTTCGTATTCACAAATTATCTTTACTGGATAGCGAGAGAATGCTTCGAAGTATGTGCTAACTTCTCAACTTCT
>NQII01007928.1:0-82063 GCA_002778355.1 Clitarchus hookeri | reverse complement strand
CTCGTCAGGCATCTCCGTTTCCTGTTGAAAACGAATAACCTCACGATAACTACGCCGCGCATGACTTTCACGATTAATTTACGAACGCGGGCCGCATCCCGCTAGTTTTCTTATAACAAGCTGGGGGCCGCACAGATATGAACCAGGGGCCGCGGGATTAACACGCCTGCTCCAAGCTTTCTTGGGTAGGGCAGCTGACTAGAACCGACGACAGCTTCATCTAAAGACGCGTACAGCTTACGGATGTATATAATGTTGAATCAATTTTAACAGTATCAAGTACTATATTTTTCCTAACTGAATGCTTTATAAACTGACCAAATAGCCTGGAAGCTAAGAGGTTTTTAAATAAAACACTCAATCGCAGGCAAAAAAAGATAAATGGAAATAATTTTAATTTATTTGTGTCATTCACATTTTTTTGCGGTCAAATTACTTGTCTTTGGAAGGGGGCTGGGATTATAGTTCGAAAGTAAATGTAGCATTTAAGAAGCAGTGTATGGCTNAAATTACTTGTCTTTGGAAGGGGGCTGGGATTATAGTTCGAAAGTAAATGTAGCATTTAAGAAGCAGTGTATGGCTATTAGATCCTTTTTTTAAATACTGGTGGCGAACAATTTTTTGGATATCATGAAATTAATACATCGTAATACTACCTCTTAGTTAACTGGTTAAACATATATTTCAATTAAAAATGGCACGTATACATATTTTTAACGGGGTTTATACTGATATTGTCTGTTTCATATAAGTTGGCCAGATTCTAACAGTCAGTGAGTGGCAACTTGACTTATATGAAACAAACAAAGTGCNGTCTGTTTCATATAAGTTGGCCAGATTCTAACAGTCAGTGAGTGGCAACTTGACTTATATGAAACAAACAAAGTGCGATTTACAAAATCCTGTATCAGACGATGCACGGACAAACAAAAGTTAATATTACGTTGGCTATTCTGAGTGCATTGCTGACGCACAAAATACGCGAAAAAGAAAGAGTTCGTAGATTAATTAATACATTTTATTTTACGTAGTCATAAAAAAGTGGTTTCTAGTGTTATCAACTAAACTTCGTGCTCAAGTAGAAATGCATAAGTGTTCAAAATGAAAGTCACATTAAAACGATCCGTATCCTAATGAAACGCAATTTCAAAACCTTTTTTATCGTCTTATCACCCCTCACCAACACCGCTTTCCTTACATGCTTGATATTAATTCCAAAAGCATACAGAAATATTGCATAATATTGTTGAATTATTTTTTCTGATAATTTGACGAAATGTATTTCAAATTCGTGTCGTTCCGAGCCAGTAATAGAAGAGCAGTGAACTTAAAAAATACGCGATCTATTGAGCAAAGTAAGCGGCTGACATCTCGCTCTGACGTGTAGTGCGCCGTCTATCGGATCTTTTACGAAACATTACCAGCAGGAAAAAATAACGTTCATGTGAAATATATTATGCTAACTCTGCATAATTTTTAAAGTAAAATATATTTCGTGTACAGTTATTTTGAGTAATAGTAATTTCTATTCCGCAGGCAATCGTTTCTCTACGTAAATTATACGCCATATGGTTATCCGAAAACCCATTTCCTTGTTTCCGAGATTGGGACACACGTGAATAGTTTTTAAGCAATTCTAATGTTATTCCACGCCACACATTTCCAACTTGAATATATTAGCTATAACGTCCAAAGTGTGATAATAGCTACAACTACCGTCTCGCAAATTTTATCCCAAATTCACTGTCTCGGACAGATTAAAAAAAAATAGCAAATATTCAATTTTCTGCAAGGTTTTATATTTTTACTTTTGTAACCTACTAGTTTTTTTTAGACAGATGTAAGTCTAAAATATCTTTAAATTTGTTTTTCACTACAGAACAATGGCAAGTGGATTATCTGACAGCGTATTGATGAAAAATACAGCCTCCACTGACGAACCAGCTGATAACGAAAGGATACATAAACGAAAAGTAAATATTGGCGCTACTTTCGCAGACCTGTCAGAATCTGGCCAACTTATATGAGACAGAGTATACCATGGAGATAGTTAGGTACACTTTTGGTATACGTAGGTAGTTTTTTTTTCCGATATGCAGCGCCAACTTCCACAAGNCATGGAGATAGTTAGGTACACTTTTGGTATACGTAGGTAGTTTTTTTTTCCGATATGCAGCGCCAACTTCCACAAGAAATGTCTCCTGCGTGTTCATAGAGTGCGGTGAAATCGGCATGCATTGCGTCCACACACGTAAGAATACTGAACATTTATCAGTGTTTTGTAATACTCAGTTTCAGTTTTGATGATCATAAATTAATCATAATCTAGACTGAGTAGGTTTTACTAAACATGGTAAAATTATTTTTAATACTTAAATGAAAAAAAAAAAAAANATCATAATCTAGACTGAGTAGGTTTTACTAAACATGGTAAAATTATTTTTAATACTTAAATGAAAAAAAAAAAAAACAGAAAATTAAAGGTATTCATGCGTACCCGGTAACTCATTAGTTACAAATATTTAAATTATAAATTAGAAGGTTTTCACGGTATTCACCTATTGAACATTTCCTACATCTTATTGTATTTCCTGATATAAACTAAGCTCGTATTAATGGCTTAGATGTAACGTGGTTTAATTTTTTTACATAACATGTTAGTGTACAAATCAGCGAAAGAGTTGATTTATTTTTACTGATCAGTTAGTACGGTGGACAGGAAATACTATAAAAAAGTGTCCCGTGGTTTAATTCGTTTATATATTCTGTTTTCATAAGTCAGTACTTAGTGGGCGGTATATATTGGTGGCGTTGTAGCTGAGNGTCAGTACTTAGTGGGCGGTATATATTGGTGGCGTTGTAGCTGAGAGTTACTGCTCCATTGAGGGTGAAGTGACGTAGAAATGGAGCAGCACCGGAATGCACTGGTTGAGAAAACAGGAAGATCCTGAGAGAACCCACAAAAAAAAAGCACTGAGGCCATCGCTCCTCCCCCACATGCAAAAATCTAGGATGATCCTAGCCGGGAATCGAATTTGGTTCGTCTTGCCTGAGTACTACACAACCGTAGCTCTATCGGTATGACGTCAATGTGTGCTTTTATATCATTTTTACTTCGCTTTTTGTGGGATATCGGGGACTTTTGTCGCAATGTTTGTTAGATATATAAGGAATCTCTGACATCTAAATTGTTTCTGGAGTTGTGAATTTGAAACAGCAGACTGAAATAAGCCGTCTGTAGTAAAGTCAGAATGTCGTGAAGGGATTCTTGCAGGAAATTTGAAAATGAAATATGTCCAATAGGTAAGCCAAGACAGATATTTACAACACCGTTTCTTTTCGTCCCTTTTTACAAAAAAAAGAATATACTAAATCGACTCACGAATCTTTCCTTATTTCGTAACGTTTCACAATTTTAAAATCCCTTCTTTACAGTCATCCGTTTTCATGTGCATGTATGGTGTGATTTTAACATATGTTGGTGGTTTTTTTAATGTTATTAGTAATGTTGTATTTTTCTCACTCAACATTACACCTTGCAACAATTTGAAATTCATATTTAATGTTGTTAAGTTAATGAAAATTCTAATTGATCACCAATTTGACGTTGTGCATGACAGTGCTGGATAATAATTTATAATTCATAACGACAACGACTCGTACTCCCAATTTTGTAAATGGTCGATTGGATAATGAATAGACCACGTAATTACGAATTAATTAACTTTGACTTTGAGTTCCATTATGTTATTCTAGCAAAGGTGAGCGGAACATGCGATTTTATATGCTTAATTTCTCACTTGATATTTTCATAAAAAACTAGATTCATGATAACTTCAAAACCTAAAACCATTCTTAAAAGGATTGCTCAGCAGAGCGGCAAAACAACTGTTCACATAAAAAGTCTCTTTCTGGGGAAAACTCAACGGAAAGTGGCACAGCAGACAGATACGCTATTTATAAACATTTGTGACCCAAAAAGGTTGGAAGAAAATAATTTAAGAAACCCCCAAAAATAAAAATAAAAATTTACTTATAGAAGAGTACTCGCAGACCTCATACCCTAGCCATTTATAAGCCGCCACCACATACTGTAATATTTTGGCTCTACAGATAATGCTGTAACAATTACCTGCATCTCAATTAATGTAGCCTGGGCAGTGACAAATCACTTTCAACGGTGAGTTAAAGGCTACGTTTCTTCACTTTCTTTACCTTGTGGAGAATATTTCCCTTAGGAAAACAGATTATAAACACATATTTAAACATACGTAATCTCTACATACTGGTGGCCGAACCACCTTAAAATGTTTAAATGGAAGCACGTCTTTACACCTTATGTTGCCAAATGTCAGCGTTAAGGCCATTAAAGGAAAATCATTTCAACTTTGATTAATTTAATAATATAAAAAAATATTTTGCTTCACTTTTTTTGGAAGTTCGATATATATTTAGCCACTTGCGTATTTAGGCTAGATTAAATTTAGATAAATTATCTTATTTTAATACTACAAACACAACTGCGACAATTCTATTTAACTAGAGCGGTCGTAAAAAGAACGACAAAAGTTTGCGGATAAAACTAAGAAGATATGAAAAAAAAAACTAAGAAGATATGAAAAAGAGAATTAAAATTGTTAACTTGGATAAAAATTATTTTCTGTTTGCTTAGAAAATTAAGCAATTTTGTAGCAAAATCCTTTTTAAATCCTCGTCGAAGAACGCGCATTTAATCCCACCCACTCCTCCGTATCTAAGAAACTGTAAATATATTCATGATAAAAAATATTTTCTACTGAGAAAATATTTGCTTAGGACTACGATAAAATGAGTAACCCAACAAAAAATGTCTGGGAAAAAAAATCTGTCTGGCGTGTGTAGGTAAAGATTAAAATACCCTGCAAGGTGATCCGTTACAACAGAAACTCCTGAAATATAAAATTCACATTTTAAACGCAGTTATTTTAACAGATTTAGTTTCAGCGATCATGTAACCACGTGAATTCACAAATTGCAAGCTGAAAAATTAACAATGGGTTTTACTCGCCATTTTGGGTTAATACTTGATTTTTTTTTCTTTCCTTAAGTTTAAAGAAGAAAAATTTCTGAAATGCCAGTATAAATACTTATTTTTGTCTTCGTGCTTTACAGTCATACATCCGGAGCTCGTAACATGAAACTGATGCATATATAATATAGCAAATTATTTGAAAATAAACCTTATACTTCGTTAATTGTAACACAAAAAGAACTTGAAAATTAAAATATTATATGTACTGCAGGGTAAAATCTAACGGACAACTATAGAATTTTCGAAACTCTTCTTCTAAATATTTGAATAAGGAATAAATCACTGAATCAAGCATGGCGAATAAAATCAGGCTTTGGTTTTAGACAATAAAAATTAAGCACTTAACATGGTAACAAATGAACAAAGTTGCTGCTGCAAAATAAATAATGGGCTAAAAACACCCGGAACAAATTTATTTAACAGCAGGATTAGAATGAGGTCGCTCAGGTTGACGTTTCAACGTAAGGTTGCGGGTTGAAATGCTGGTCGAAATATGGACGTGTGTGCCAATATTAATCGTAAACATAATTTATTAAAAATAATAAACGTACTTCTCTCCTCACCATTCGGATTAGTAAACACAGGTAAATATATACATATGCACATCATGCATATACATGCTGCATATAGGCCTACATCGTCAATATTAATTAAAATTGACATTTCTGAATCTAAGAAATGCTAAGCAAAATGTCTGAAATTTCCGAATACAAATTCCAAACGTCTGTAGAGGATACTGAGTAGATGAAGTTACGCACCATAAGTAAAATTAAGGTTTGTAATTAACTTTCTGATTACCACAATGAGGAGCCGTTGCAGACCAATATGCAATTCCTGACAAACCGCTAAGGAAAACATGACATATCTGGAAGCATTCTTCTATTATCTTAAGGATTCCTGTCAGTAACGCTCTATCAAACAGTATTAACGGGAGAATTAAATTATTTATTTGATTATACGTTTTTTTATTACGTTTCCGGAAGTGGGTACCAGTTAAAAACAGTACCTTGAAAGTCTTAGGGGATTGTTACAGGAATTGACTTATTGTATGTGTCCAAAAAAATATCTGACTCACTAGAATGATTACCATGAGTCTGGGACAATGTATTTTATGCGATAAAACTGGCACCTGGCAACGGCACCGGCGACGACCGACGCCATCTTGAATTACGCTTTTTCCCCATTTTTTTNGGATAAAACTGGCACCTGGCAACGGCACCGGCGACGACCGACGCCATCTTGAATTACGCTTTTTCCCCATTTTTTTTTGTCTAAAAATGTCCCCTTTCCCCTCAAAATATCCAATTTTCCCCTTCAAATTTCACGTTTATCACTTAAAAAGCACCGACCCCCTCATTTTCAGAACGATCCCCTATCTTGCAAAAACGATCTATTGGAAGGATCTGGGGGGGCTCGTTTTTTACCTTCGACCTTGACCTTTGACTTGAATAACCTTAAATACAAACAATTTCCAAAGACTTAATATCCAAGACCCAAGACACTTAACCCAAGACTCGAGAATCTTGATCCAAGACTCAAGACCCTTTACTCAAGACTCAAGACTCAAAACTCAAGACCCTTGACCCAAGACTCAAGACTCAACACCCAAGACTCAAGACTCAAGAACCCGAGATCCAAGGCCAAAAACCCAAGACCCAAATCCCGAGACTTTTGAATGAAGACCCTTGACACAAAACCCTTGACTCAAGATTCAAGGAAACAAGACCCAAGACTTAAGACTCAAAACCTATGTCTCAAGATGCAAGACTCGAAACACTTGAATTAAGGTCCTTGACCGAAAACCCTTGACTCAAGACTCAAGACACAAGATTTCCAAACAAGACGAAAAAATCAAGACTCAACATCTAAGATTCAAGACTCAGGACCTTTGACACAAGAACCTTGACNTTCCAAACAAGACGAAAAAATCAAGACTCAACATCTAAGATTCAAGACTCAGGACCTTTGACACAAGAACCTTGACCCAAAACCCTTGACTCAATACACTTGAATCAAGACCCAAAAGCCAAAACCCAATACTCATTACCCTTGACTCAGCACACTTTAATCATATCCCTAGAATCAACACTGAAGACCCAAGACACAAGATCGTAAACCCAAAACACAACACCCTTGACTCAAGACCCTTGACAAAAACCATATATACAAGATTAAAAACTAAGATCCAAAACCCAAAAACCAAGACCCTTTACAANCTTAAGACTCAAAACCTATGTCTCAAGATGCAAGACTCGAAACACTTGAATTAAGGTCCTTGACCGAAAACCCTTGACTCAAGACTCAAGACACAAGATTTCCAAACAAGACGAAAAAATCAAGACTCAACATCTAAGATTCAAGACTCAGGACCTTTGACACAAGAACCTTGACTCAAAACCCTTGACTCAATACACTTGAATCAAGACCCAAAAGCCAAAACCCAATACTCATTACCCTTGACTCAGCACACTTTAATCATATCCCTAGAATCAACACTGAAGACCCAAGACACAAGATCCTAAACCCAAAACACAACACCCTTGACTCAAGACCCTTGACAAAAACCATATATACAAGATTCAAAACTAAGATCCAAAACCCAAAAACCAAGACCCAAGACTCAAGACCCAAGACTCAAGACTCAGAACCGAAGACACAAGACCCTTTACAGAAGACTCTTGACCCAAAACACTTGACCCCATGTCCCATGACATTTGGCCCCATGTCCATGTCCTTAACCTTTCAGCCATTTTGATTCTATAATTTTCCTCATCATGTGCTGTCATTCCATCTGGCTACTTCATGCTATGTCATTCCACATCGATTTAGTAGCCTGTTGATTACTCGAACACCCTATCACCATATTAGATTACGTCACTTCAGCAATCTTTAATTATAACATATTATATATTGTCCTTTAACCATAAATATCTTCTATTTACTTCGTCATTTGTGTTTATTAAAAAAATGACTGTGGTGTATTAGAGCAGGACCGGGCATGTAGACATTAATGTAGGACTTCTCTTAGCCTTATTTTACATTGAAGCAGGCTTGCCCAGGCTCTACACTGCCTTCGCTCTCCCCTCCCTCCTATCTTAGTGTAAATTTTCTAACACTTCAACGGCATACTTCCAATACTACAAAATACAAGCTGCTTTGAATGTATTACAGTATTAATCCACTAATATGTTGTGCTTCAGCATATACCTTTATTTTTTATTATTTTTTGTGCACATCCAGTGACTGGCCTACACAAGAAACCTTGAAGTACTAATTTTCTAAACATAATATTTTGCCTACATCAATTCATATATTTTTATTATCATGTTCACTTGTAGTATCGGTTTTAAGTGGAAGATCTGAAAACCAAGGCAACCCTGTATCAGTTAAATTTGGCATGTTAGGACAAGGTACATCAACACTAGCGATAAATAAAACACATTTGTAAATTCATTGAAAACCTAATTTTTGCGCACATCGGACCACAAACATAAAAAACCAGAATCCACACATTCTCCATACTATTCTTGCAGTGTCTTACTAGCAACATGGTCACTTTTAACATAATTAATATCATCTGTTTATATACAGCTGGAGACAGTCAACGCTAGCAAGCATCCACCCACAACACTTAGCCATATTCTTCTTCACCAGGAAGTTTTTCTTTCAAGGCCTATACAGTCTCTGGAATGCTATCGACGTTGTACAATTCTTCATTCACAGTCTTCAATGCCCACTGGCTGATTTTTTCATCCAAAGGTTGAGGCTTTTCGTAGATACACTCCAGCCAAACATTATATTTTTTATGAAATGACGATCGTACTTCATCGTTCTAGGAATGACAGAGCATTAAGTAGCAAGATGGAATGACAGAGCATGAAGTAGCAAGATTCTTACTGTCTCGTACTTCATCGTTCTACCTTACTCAAAGCATGAAGAAGCACGATGAAATTATTGATAATATTGTAGCAAGATTAAATGATATTGAATTAGCAAGAAGGAACGACTGAGCATGAAGTAGCAAGATGGAATGATAGATCATGAAGTAGCAAAATGGAATGACAGAAAATGAAGTAGAAAATTATAGAAACAAGATGGCTATAATATTAACGACATGGAAGACGGGATCAAAGGTCATGGGACATGGGGTCAAGTGTCTTGGGTCAAGAGTCTTCTGAAAAAGGTCTTGTGTCTTCGGTTTTGGGTCTTGAATCTTGGGTCTTGGGCATTGAGTCTAGGATTTTGAGTCAATTGTCTTGGGTCTTGAGTGGAGTGTCATGAGTATGGTTCTTTAGTCTTGGGTCTTGAGTCTGGAGTCAAGGATTTTGAGTTAATTTTCTTGAGTAAAGAATCTTGGGTCTTGAGGTTTGGGACTTGGTTCTTGTATTATGAGTCAAGGGTTTTGAATCAAGAGTCTTGAGTTAATGGTCTTGAGTCAAGGGTCTGGAGTTAANGTTCTTGTATTATGAGTCAAGGGTTTTGAATCAAGAGTCTTGAGTTAATGGTCTTGAGTCAAGGGTCTGGAGTTAATGGTCTTGGGTCTTGGTTTTGGGTTTTTGTATCTTGGGTCTTCAGTCTTGAGCGAAGGGTTTTGAGTCAAGTGTCTTGTGTCTTGGAAATTGAGTTTTGAGTGAAGTGTATTGAGTCAAGGGTTTTGAGTCGATGGCTTGGAGTTAACGGTCTTAGGTCCTTGGTTTTTGTTTTTATATCTTGGGTCTTGAGTCTTGTCAAATGTTTTTATTCAAGTGTCTCGAGTTTTGGGTCTTGAGTCGTGAGTCAAATGTATTGAGTCAAGGGGTTTGACTCAAGGGTATTAAGTTTTGAGTCTTGGATATTCAGTCTTGTGTCAATGGTCTTGAATCACGAGTCTTGGATCTGGGGTCTTGAGTCTGGGGTTAAGGGTCTGAGGTATTGGATCTTGAGTCTTAGAGCTCGAATCTTCATTCTTGGTGTTTAGGTCTAGTCTTGGATCTTGAGTTTTGGGTAAATGGTTTTTAGGGAATTTATTAAAATTTTTTGGGAAATTTTTGTAATTTGATTTTTTTGCGATTTTTTTTAGAATTTTTGTTTTAAGGTCATTCAAGGTCAAAGGTAAAGTTCAAAGGTAAAAAAAAGCCCCCGAATCCTTCCAATGGATAGATTTTTTCCAAAAAAGATTTTTTTCAAATGAGGGTATCGGTGCTTTTTGAAGTATAAACAAGAAATTTTGCTGGAAAAATGGAAATTTTAATAGTAAAAAAGGGAAATTCAAGATTGCGTCGGCCGGCGCAAGCGCCGGTGCCGGGGCCCGTTTTGTCCCATTAAAAATACTTTGTCCCAGAGTCATCATAATCATTCTACTTGACCCCAAAAAAGATTATTTTGCTTGACTTTCCTATGTATATGTTTTTAACTGTTTTGAAAACTATGATGTTTTCTTTGGGATGATACGAAAATCCTGGGATACGATCACCAATCATTGTAACTTCGTTGCCCATGGATATTTTGGGAAGTGTGATTCACCATGTGTTCATGTTACATGCAGCCAGTCTGATCAGAGAATAAATATAGCAAATTTCTAAAACAAAAAGAATTTATGCTTTTAAAGTGTCTTCTGATATCCTTCAGATTTATATATCGGAAGAGATCCCAGCATTTGGTGAAGATAAATATATAATATGGGCTGCGTAAAAACGAAAGTACTTATAATGAAGATAAAACTTCCAGTATAAACATAACGTAACTTATATTCTAAATAGTAAAATAAGATACGTTCTAATAATAATTACTAAAAATACAGTTCAATCAGCTGTACAGGTATGTAATAGGGAAAGTAACACAACGATTGCGGAGCACACGACACGTACAACTGCATTACAAACAGAACAAAATTATATTTTGTGCATTTAAAACGTGCATTTATATTTTCGGATGTTTAAAACATACTGGCGAGCAAATTTAACTCTTTCTCAAATTAATTATGGTCGAAATTATATAGCTTACGCCGTTGATAGCACCCCACAAGTTCTTAAGTATTTATTTAAAACCCATGGGTGACTGTCTCCCTCAAAATGATGGCATGAAATGAGACTAACATAGAGAAAGGCATTGATTGTAGTGTTGAAAAGTGTTGGTAATATTTCAAAGAAATCCCACCTTCCATATGGAACGTCTGCTATGAACGAATGAATGAAATTAAGTATGACGTTTCTCATCATAATCAAGTTTTTAAATACATTTTCTGTAAAAAACTATTTTTCAAAACATTTACTAGTATTTAAATAAAGCTAGGAAGTGTCATAATTCCTGCCTCTCTAAACGCATACAATAACATTTCTGTGTAAGTATATTTTTCTTTTAATTCCTTAAAAGCTAAATCTTGAGATCAAGGCCACTTTAAATAAATACCATGTAATAAATATTTCTGAATCAGATTCACGAAATGGATTTTCGCAAAGTACAGAAAGTTACTAATGCATGACAAATTAATCAAAGACCGGTAATAGTCGAGAAGTATGTCTAAAGATAGGAATCTCTATATTCGTACTGTAGTGAATCTGAAATCTTTATCTCATGTTCATTTCTTTTAAATCTTTTTTAGTACTATCTGCAAACAACTCATCATTACGTGATAAGACACGGCTATAAATTTTTTTGTGGTAAGGGAAAAATCATTAGGCACTCCTGAGACGTATGGTTGACTGAAGTTTTTCAGCAGCGTACCAGCAAGTAGCTGTGCATAATACATTTTGTAACAGCATGTGTCTGTGTTGGGATGTGTCTGTGTCGGGATGTGTCTGTGTCGGGATGTGTCTGTGTCGGGATGTGTCTGTGNAGTGTTGGTAATATTTCAAAGAAATCCCACCTTCCATATGGAACGTCTGCTATGAACGAATGAATGAAATTAAGTATGACGTTTCTCATCATAATCAATTTTTTTAATACATTTTCTGTAAAAAACTATTTTTCAAAAAATTTACTAGTATTTAAATAAAGCTAGGAAGTGTCATAATTCCTGCCTCTCTAAACGCATACATTAACATTTCTGTGTAAGTATATTTTTCTTTTAATTCCTTAAAAGCTAAATCTTGAGCTCAAGGCCACTTAAAAAAAATACCATGTAATAAATATTTCTGAATCAGATTCACGAAATGGATTTTCGCAAAGTACAGAAAGTTACTAATGCATGACAAATTAATCAAAGACCGGTAATAGTCGAGAAGTATGTCTAAAGATAGGAATCTCTATATTCGTACTGTAGTGAATCTAAAATCTTTATCTCATGTTCATTTCTTTTCAATCTTTTTTAGTACTATCTGCAAACAACTCATCATTACGTGATAAGACACGGCTATAAATTTTTTTGTGGTAAGGGAGAAATCATTAGGCACTCCTGAGACGTATGGTTGACTGAAGTTTTTCAGCAGCGTACCAGCAAGTAGCTGTGCATAATACATTTTGTAACAGCATGTGTCTGTGTTGGGATGTGTCTGTGTCGGGATGTGTCTGTGTCAAGATGTGTCTGTGTCGAGATGTGTCTGTGTCGGGATGTGTCTGTGTCGGGATGTGTCAGTGTCGGGATGTGTCAGTGTCGGGATGTGTCTGTGTCGGGATGTGTCTGTGTCGGGATGTGTCTGTGTCGGGATGTGTCAGTGTCGGGATGTGTCAGTGTCGGGATGTGTCTGTGTCGGGATGTGTCTGTGTCAGGATGTGTCTGTGACGGGATGTGTCTGTGTCGGGATGTGTCTGTTTCGGGATGTGTCTCTGTCGGGATGTGTCTGTGTCAGGATGTGTCTGTGTCGGGATGTGTCTGTGTTGGGATGTGTCTGTGTCAGGATGTGTCTGTGTCAGGATACGACAGTAGTTATGACGTAAATGCCCCTGCGTTACCGGGTAATATTTTCTTTGGAACTGGGAATGGAAAAAATAGTAACGAAATGGGTATTTCACATTTATGGCTTAATTTGACAGATCTAGACGATAAATTCCTTCTGCCACCACAGTCATCGCACTAGCACATCGGACTTGCGAGATGCACTGCACTAAGAAAAAGTCATTGTTGAATCGAACAAAGTTAGTTTGGTGCGACCAAATTAATGGTTTGTATAGGGACAGTGAAATATTTTTTTGTTGTTACCAAATTATTGTGTTGTTCTGTTTCGGTTGTCCCAAACAAAGATTTGGTTTTTGCAACCAAATATATTTTTGGCTCTATGTACATTAAACATTTTTACGTTAATATAAAAGAAATTTTGATGTCTGACAAATACTACAAACTACAATACATGTGCCCTAGCGCTGCGCCCTAGCAACCTCAAGTAAAGTGACCACTGATTAAAATTTGGCGTATATTTCAAATACTGGACAGCGTGTGGAAATAAATGTTTCAAATTTTAAGAGTTTAAATTTTTTATGTTTCCTGTTGAAGTTTCATTATTAGGATTTTTATGCCATTATTAAAGCATTCTTAAATGCACTAGCAGGTTTTACGGCCGGAAGGCCGGCACACCTTCCATCCTCCCGCACTTAAACTGTGCTCTGGTGAGTAAGACAGTGCACGGCACTTTCTCCTCTTCTCTCTTCGGGTCATTCCTTAGTGTCTTTACTCGGTTTCTATCGGTTTTCTCGGTAAAACCTGTCCTCCTCGCCAATCAGAGATATTCCGAGTTCTAGTTTAGAAGCCTTTACCCGAATACCCCCTCATGGGCGATTATAAATTTGCTCTTCTTGCCACTTATCGAGTTCCTCCGATCTTCTACCAATTTTAGTGGCAAACTCATACCAGATCTTGCGAAAAGCTTTATCCATCATAACAATTTCTGGTATTAAGTGGATGCCCTTAGCTTCAGCGATCTCTTCCAATCATTGCCTTACGTCTTCGGTCTTGAGACATTCCGTGAACNTAAGTGGATGCCCTTAGCTTCAGCGATCTCTTCCAATCATTGCCTTACGTCTTCGGTCTTGAGACATTCCGTGAACACATGTTGTATAGTATCGTCCACGTCACGGAAGGAGATTGCATTAATCGCATGCTGTAAAGTTTTGCCTTGTAGTTTCCATGACGTGTGCAGAGCTGCGTGTTATAATGGTTGGTAGTAATCAATTTACAGTTCATTCTTGCCTTGATGTTCTGCAGCAGCTCATAAGTAATTCTTCCGCGTTCAGAAGAATTGCAATCCTCTTGCCATTCCTGGAGAACTTCACTCATTATCTCTTCCTTNAATTCATACATGATCTCTTCGTTTGTTTCCTTTACCACTCTTGCTGCTCGCGCTCTCTAACAAACAAACAATGTTACTCTCCTAACTGTCACAAAAATGGAAACAAACTCTTGAGTTGTATATTCGAACGAAGGCATTCAAACGAATGGCCAAACCAATATATACAGTTGATTCAGTCAAGTAGTTTGTTTACAGTCTAGTTTATTTTGACCCAACACAGAGATTTTGTTTATTCAGATATCTGTTTTTTCAGATGACCAAAATTAATTTTGTGGCTATTCAAGTTTTGTTTACCCAACAAAATATTTTGTTTGGGCAGCTAAATATATTTTTTGCCCTATACAAACAAATATTTTGTTAGCCTTTCTGCCAGTGCGCTCGGAAATTTCCGCCCACGTCCGAAATTGCCACCAGTCGCGGCGGGACCCCACCCACCCCTCTCNACATACGTGGCACCAACTCAACATCATTCTCGCATCCTAGTCGTATAACCCTATTGAACGAGACCACATTTGTTTCAATCATGTTATTAGTCACGAAGGTACAGTGTCCTAGAAAACGGTATATCGCCGTTTCTGTCCTGGCACCCCATGTGTCGATCTGATTTTAAGGACATATTCACTCAAAAAAATGTAAAGGCGGTTTACGGTTGATTGAGCACTTTGGAAATCAACCTTAGGAAAATGTCACTGCCCCTACATGCATATATTTTAACGTGCACTTTGATTGGCATAGTAGTTACACTTTATGAAGTTGAATTTAAAGTATCAGGTAAACATCTGTGAATACTAAAACTGTTTCTTTTTTTTCTGTTTTTTTTAAGTGCGAATAACGGGCAACAATCAACACATTTGTAAAGTATTCACTTTTCTTATAAATTCCCAGTTCTTCTTGATTTACACATGAGTAAAATGAGTAGGCCCATGACAATATTAAATTTATATGTCGCGGAATAATACGCATTGTGCATACAAGTAGATCTAACGCAGGGCTTCTAAAAGTGCTCAATTTACCGTTAACAGCCCACACTTTGATTTGGTACGTTATCGCCAACAGCAGGCTTCCGAAGCACTCATGCTATTTTGGACCCGGCGCGCTGGTCAACGTGCTCGTAATCACACCGGCAACAAAACCCGCGAATTCGCCGTAACTACAAGAGGCGGTGATATTAAATCACGTTAGCGGTAAATGATGCGGATTGGCGCGTTGAAAAAAAAAATTGCGTTTTTCTCTATGGGTTGGGGAGGGGAAGAGAGATTGAATAAGTGGCTGAAACGCTAATGGGCCCACGTCGGACACCGCGTGTAAAGTCCTGCGCGAGCCAAAATTGGAAATTTTCATACTCCGGTGAGAGAGAAGCATAAAAAAATAATAATTGCCTGCCTCGCTATGCGCCGTGAGAAGTTAATGGAATATCGATTGGTTGTGGTACTGTAGAGGTAACCCGCTACTTGTGGCAATTCGTGGAAATAGCGGGAACTATGTTTTCGGAAAGATCAGACCGCTACGCTTTCTGCCACAGTGTTCTCTGAAAAGGGAAAAAAATAATTTACAAGCAAAAGCCACACTGTCAGCAAAGGATGAAAAAACACTGTTTGGAAAATTGTAGAGAGTTTTATGGTTACGATAAAAAAAAAATTTAATAATTTTGCTGACCACAAAGTTTTAGAAAAAATATCACCGAAAATAACTAAACGTTGTCACTAATAACTTGATTTTGAAAAATATAATCTCCTATTTAATTTGTTTTCCTGAAACGTTTTGGTAACACTACGCATTTCATCATCAGCCGGGGTAGCTACAATTCCGATCGAAATGTTGTAGGAAAATTAATCTCATAGGTTTGGTCCTAAGTATAGGGAATAACAATTCTCAGGGTAAAAGATTGAAAGTTCAAAAAAAATCCAGCATCTCTTAAATTTTTATGGCAATTTTTGCAGAATTTCTTCTTACTTGTGAAACTTTGTCATATGACAGAAAACTGTTTAAAACTGCACATCCCAGTGTTTTACTGCACAAGATGCAAAAATCTATAACAAGAGATAACTATAAATAATTCCAAATGCAGGCCTAACCTGTACCATATGAAATCCAATCTCTCTTCATAATTTTTTTCCTACTTCCCCACCGGCCAATTTACTCCTTAAACAGCGATTTGAAAAAAAAATTAGTATGAACATACTATTAGCAGTTCCAGATGAAGACACCCGAAACAGCCATTTGTACGACATATTATGCTGAATTTAACAGTCTTGTTTTATTTCATTTTTCGAACCTCACAATGAATTTAAATTGCTACGAAACTCTTCTTTTTTTTACATAAGAAACACTTGTGTACCAAACTATTGATTTTGTGTGTAAAAAAAAGTGTCTGAAAAAATTTTTTACATTAAGTTATCTCTCATTGAAAACAAAATGTTCATAAAATCTTTTATTTAAGTTTAACGGCGTTTACGTCATTTATTTTCAATCAAAGAACATCAAAGAATATATATTATCAACTCAGACGTCTTAACGAAACAATTTAAGTATAAACTGTTGCATACAAATAAAAAAAAAATATTTTAAAAATCTAATAAAATGTATTAAGTAGCTTATCAATAATATCCATATATTTATTCTATATATAACTAAAAATAAGCAGTTCATTTTGATTTATCATTTCGTTGCCAAGTTCGCATAATTATATTGGTTGAAAACAATTTATTTTTTCACCCGGTAGTTTTTGTTTCACTCAAGTTTGTAGTTTTCCTAGGTAATAAATAATTGAAATTTTAAAGCAGTTTTAAAGTAGTTTTTTTTTTTACCTCCTGCGCTTATACTCGAGCAGTGGCCGGATATCCTCCAGGCATCCACCCAGAATAACCACANTTGATGTTCTGCAGCAGCTCATAAGTAATTCTTCCGCGTTCAGAAGAATTGCAATCCTCTTGCCATTCCTGGAGAACTTCACTCATTATCTCTTCCTTTGTTTCCTTTGCCACTCTTGCTGCTCGCGCTCTCTGACAAACAATCAATGTTACTCTCCTAACTGTCACAAAAATGCAAACAAACTCTTGAGTTGTATATTCGAACGAAGGCATTCAATTAAGTGGCCAAACCAATACATACAGTTGATTCAGTCACGTAGTTTGTTTACAGTCTAATTTATTTTGACCCAACACAGAGATTTTGTTTATTCAGATATCTGTTTTTTTGGATGACCAAAACTAAATTTGTTGCTATTCAAGTTTGTTTACTCAAAAAAATATTTTTTTGAGGCAGCTAAATATATTTTTGGCCCTATACAAACAAATATTT
Organism: Clitarchus hookeri; assembly: GCA_002778355.1. Classification (NCBI taxonomy): domain Eukaryota; kingdom Metazoa; phylum Arthropoda; class Insecta; order Phasmatodea; family Phasmatidae; genus Clitarchus; species Clitarchus hookeri. Next base: position 64,492 of record NQII01007928.1, on the reverse strand, counting down.
TATTAGCCTTTCTGCCAGTGCGCACGGAAATTTCCGCCCACGTCCAAAATTGCCACCAGTCGCGGCGGGCCCCCACCCACCCCTCTCACATACGTGGCACCAACTCAACATCATTCTCGCATCCTAGTCGTATAACCCTATTGAACGAGACCACATTTGTTTCAATCATGTTATTAGTCACGAAGGTACAGTGTCCTAGAAAACGGTATATCGCCGTTTCTGTCCTGGCACCCCATGTGTCGATCTGATTTTAAGGACATATTCACTCAAAAAAATGTAAAGGCGGTTTACGGTTGATTGAGCACTTTGGAAATCAACCTTAGGAAAATGTCACTGCCCCTACATGCATATATTTTAACGTGCACTTTGATTGGCATAGTANTTTGGAAATCAACCTTAGGAAAATGTCACTGCCCCTACATGCATATATTTTAACGTGCACTTTGATTGGCATAGTACTTACACTTTATGAAGTTGAATTTAAAGTATCAGGTAAACATCTCTGAATACTAAAACTGTTTCTTTTTTTTCTGTTTTTTTTTTTAATGCGAATAACGGGCAACAATCAACACATTTGTAAAGTATTCACTTTTCTTATAAATTCCCAGTTCCTCTTGATTTACACATGAGTAAAATGAGTAGGCCCATGGCAATATTAAATTTATATGTCGCGGAATAATACGCATTGTGCATACAAGTAGATCTAACGCAGGGCTTCTAAAAGTGCTCAATTTACCGTTAACAGCCCACACTTTGATTTGGTACGTTATCGCCAACAGCAGGCTTCCGAAGCACTCATGCTATTTTGGACCCGGCGCGCTGGTCAACGTGCTCGTAATCACACCGGCAACAAAACCCGCGAATTCGCCGTAACTACAAGAGGCGGTGATATTAAATCACGTTAGCGGTAAATGATGCGGATTGGCGCGTTGAAAAAAAAAATTGCGTTTTTCTCTATGGGTTGGGGAGGGGAAGAGAGATTGAATAAGTGGCTGAAACGCTAATGGGCCCACGTCGGACACCGCGTGTAAAGTCCTGCGCGAGCCAAAATTGGAAATTTTCATACTCCGGTGAGAGAGAAGCATAAAAAAATAATAATTGCCTGCCTCGCTATGCGCCGTGAGAAGTTAATGGAATATCGATTGGTTGTGGTACTGTAGAGGTAACCCGCTACTTGTGGCAATTCGTGGAAATAGCGGGAACTATGTTTTCGGAAAGATCAGACCGCTACGCTTTCTGCAACAGTGTTCTCTGAAAAGGGAAAAAAATAATTTACAAGCAAAAGCCACACTGTCAGCAAAGGATGAAAAAACACTGTTTGGAAAATTGTAGAGAGTTTTATGGTGACGATAAAAAAAATATTTACTAATTTTGCTGACCACAAAGTTTTGGAAAAATATCACCGAAAATAAAAAACGTTGTCACTAATAACTTGATTTTGAAAAATATAATCTCCTATTTAAATTGTTTTCCTGAAACGTTTTGGTAACACTACGCATTTAATCATCAGCCGGGGTAGCTACAATTCCGATCGAAATGTTGTAGGAAAATTAATCTCATAGGTTTGGTCGTAAGTATAGGAAATAACAATTCTCAGGGTAAAAGATTGAAAGTTCAAAAAAAATCCAGCATCTCTTAAATTTTTATGGCAATTTTTTCAGAATTTCTTCTTACTTGTGAAACTTTGTCATATGACAGAAAACTGTTTAAAACTGCACATCCCAGTGATTTACTGCACAAGATGCAAAAATCTATAACAAGAGATAACTATAAATAATTCCAAATGCAGGCCTAACCTGTACCATATGAAATCCAATCTCTCTTCATAATTTTTTTCCTACTTCCCCGCCGGCCAATTTACTCCTTAAACAACGATTTGAAAAAAAAATTAGCATGAACATACTATTAGCAGTTCCAGATGAAGACACCCGAAACAGCCATTTGTACGACATATTATGCTGAATTTAACAGTCTTGTTTTATTTAATTTTTCGAACCTCACAATGAATTTAAATTGCTACGAAACTCTTCTTTTTTTTACATAAGAAACACTTGTGTACCAAACTATTGTTTTTGTGTGTAAAAAAAAAGTGTCTGAAAAAATTTTTTACATTAAGTTATCTCTCATTGAAAACAAAATGTTCATAAAATCTTTTATTTAAGTTTAACGGCGTTTACGTCATTTATTTTCAATCAAAGAACATCAAAGAATATATATTATCAACTCAGAAGTCTTAACGAAACAATTTAAGTATAAACTGGTGCATACAAATAAAAAAAAATATTTTAAAAATCTAATAAAATGTATTAAGTAGCTTATCAGTAATATCCATATATTTATTCTATATATAACTAAAAATAAGCAGTTCATTTGGATTTATCATTTCGTTGCCAAGTTCGCATAATTATATTGGTTGATAACAATTTCTTTTTTCACCCGGTAGTTTTTGTTTCACTCAATTTTGTAGTTTTCCTAGGTAATAAATAATCGAAATTTTAAAGCAGCTTTAAAGTACTTTTTTTTTTACCTCCTGCGCTTATACTCGAGCAGTGGCCGGATATCCTCCAGGCATCCACCCAGAATAACCACAGAACACCACCTCCAATAGCTGCTCACAATTCACAACTAAGTCTTGTGCCCACCCCGCCAAAGAGGAGCGTTTTTGCCGCTGCGGCTAAACGAGATGCGGTTTGACGGGACGACCTCGTGGGGTCACACTCTTCCCGTCAAAGCATAGCGGGACAAGAACTCGGCAGTGTGCTTCGAGCAGTGAGTGTGGTGAGTTGACCAGTCGGTGGTGTTGACGAGGGCGTATTGCGAGAGCCAGTACATCGCAGACACTGGTTGCATCCTTATCATGTTACACGGGGGTATAGGGGCCGCGGTCGCTGAGCGGTTAGCCTGCTCTCCTCCCACCGATGCGAGCCGAGCTTAATCCTCGGCTGGTTCACTCTGGATTTTCGCAAGTGGGAATCGTGCCGGACGGTGCCGCTNGCGGGTTTTTCTCAGGGATCTCCCGTTTTGGCCACCCCTTCATTCCGACGCCGCTCCATACTCACCTCACTTTACCCTGATCCGCTCTCAAGACCTCTATGTTAAGAGCCACCCAAATCTCTTCACTCACTCGCTCACTAAACGGGGGTATAGTGAGACGTTTCAACAGTTTTATCGAAATAATCGAAATCATGACGATAAATGTCTTGTATATTATCGGATGTCAAAAAACGAGTTTGATGAACTCCCCGAAGTATTGAGAACACACATCACAAAAAAANTCTTGTATATTATCGGATGTCAAAAAACGAGTTTGATGAACTCCCCGAAGTATTGAGAACACACATCACAAAAAAATACATACAACGTTTCGGAACGCAATAAGTGCTTAGGAAAGACTAACCGTAACACTGAAGTAAGCACAGGAAGTAACCATAGGTCAACATTTAGTGTTTTGACTGTAATAAAAAAGTTAACAGTTACAATTNTCTTGTATATTATCGGATGTCAAAAAACGAGTTTGATGAACTCCCCGAAGTATTGAGAACACACATCACAAAAAAAAAACATACAACGTTTCGGAACGCAATAAGTGCTTAGGAAAGACTAACCGTAACAGAAGTAAGCACAGGAAGTAACCATAGGTCAACATTTAGTGTTTTGACTGTAATAAAAAAGTTAACAGTTACAATTNAGAAGTAAGCACAGGAAGTAACCATAGGTCAACATTTAGTGTTTTGACTGTAATAAAAAAGTTAACAGTTACAATTTCACAATATCAAAAACTAATTTACAGATAGATGGCATTGTAGTGTGTCTTACAGTCGTAAATAAACAATCCTAAGTTGAATACTTATATAGTAAGTTTAATACACAGGTAAAACTACTAAAGTAACATTAAAACGAGAATCCTGCCAGTATGAAAGTGTGCATAACAAAATAGTATGTACTGAAAACTGATTTTCACATGATTATCAATTAGCCAATAGTTTCTTAGGAGCCGGTCTTAGAATAAACGGATTGAACCGAAACGAAAGAGTCCCTTGGAGATGTGGTCTGACCAGTTGCTGTACTTTGGTGTACAGAATGAAATGTTTCCTGCATAGTCAAAGGGGCATATCGGGATTCGTAAGAGGAATAGGATGAATAGCACGAGAGACTGTTAGTAGGTTAGGTGGTTCGTTTTTTTTTTTNTATCGGGATTCGTAAGAGGAATAGGATGAATAGCACGAGAGACTGTTAGTAGGTTAGGTGGTTCGTTTTTTTTTTTCTGTCGGACGTTTTGAAATAATTTGAGCGTCATAATTTTAATTCAAATTTATCGTCTTCATTAAGTTGTTTGAAGTCAGGAAGAAGGCACAGTGAGAATGACTTATCTGCGTTGTCATCTCCCTGCTTCCTGCTTTAATCTAATTTTGTTAACTGTTCTCGGTGAAACGGTGTTCGATTGGACTTGCCGTGTGGTGTGTGGCGAGTTTGTGGTACTTAACGAAATGGCCGTGTGCTGGCGACATCCCCACTGACACTGTCTTTCCATGTGATCACTTCATCAGATTCATCTTGCACCGTATCATCCTCCACATTTTCTTCTTCGCCGGCTGTGTTTCTTCAGGCTTTCCTTTTTTGCACTGCATTCTGCAGGAACGCGAGTGTTTCTGCGTACACATACTTCTTCTTTTTCGGCGCCACATCTCCACTCTTTCCTTTGTTCAAAAATATACTATAATTGTCTCTTATGTGGTGCCACTTTTTCTTCATCTCGTTCACTATAACAGATAAACGAACCACAATATGCTGGAGAAGGTTTTCGGGGTACTTGGAAAGCTGCAGGGACGTGTGAAGTGACAATGTTTTTGTTGTGAAAATGTAGATCATGAGCATCAACCCTGGGGAGCTGGGAGTGCCTTTTCCAGTTTGTGATTGGTAGCGCCATGGGATACACTCTTTNTTCCATGTGATCACTTCATCAGATTCATCTTGCACCGTATCATCCTCCACATTTTCTTCTTCGCCGGCTGTGTTTCCTCAGGCTTTCCTTTTTAGCACTGCATTCTGCAGGAACGCGAGTGTTTCTGCGTACACATACTTCTTCTTTTTCGGCGCCACATCTCCACTCTTTCCTTTGTTCAAAAATTTACTATAATTGTCTCTTATGTGGTGCCACTTTTTCTTCATCTCGTTCACTATAACAGATAAACGAACCACAATATGCAGGATAAGGTTTTCGGGGTACTTGGAAAGCTGCAGGGACGTGTGAAGTGACAATGTTTTTGTTGTGAAAATGTAGAGCATGAGCATCAACCCTGGGGAGCTGGGAGTGCCTTTTCCAGTTTGTGATTGGTAGCGCCATGGGATACACTCTTTATTCTTGGCATTTTCTGTTAGTTTAGTAGAACGTAAAATATAATGTTGATAACAGCCTAAGTTCACTCGTGTACTGCCACTAGAGGCCCCCCTCCCATATAACCAAAATTAAAATGCTTGCATTCTTACTCATCTCTATTAGGCNGTGTACTGCCACTAGAGGCCCCCCTCCCATATAACCAAAATTAAAATGCTTGCATTCTTACTCATCTCTATTAGGCTAGTAAAAAATTGGAGACATTTTAGAACTCGACTTTTCCCCCCACAACTTTATCCCATAACCAGGTCGACGCCCATGCTCACCTGACATTCATGCTTACGTTTTGTATACTGTTAGCATTTCTTATATGCAGGTACTTGTCTACTGGAAGCATCTTTTCGAGTCTTCAATATGAGTTCAACATAGCAAGAAATACAACTGGGGGAATTGTTCGGGAAACCTGCCAAGCAATCTGGACACACTTTAAATATATATAAATGCCCGAGCCAACAGAAGTTTTGTGGTTGGACATCTCTGACACATTTAAATCGGAAACGAACTTTCCTAATTTCGTGGGTGCGGTGGAAAGCAAGCTTATAAGATGCATCAATCATCGAGAAGGATTACTACAACTACAAGAAATATTGTTGTGACCTCTTGATGGCAATTGCGGATGCTAATCTGTGTTTCGTTGTCAATTGACGTCGGTGCACACGGGGGATAAGGTGACCCCACAGTGTTTCGGGACAGTTCGCTGGAAAAAAAACTGTATTCTGGTAATTGAAATTTACCACCACCTCGTTGTTTACCAAAACCCACGAAGATCCCCAGCCTTACGTCTTTGTTGGCGATGAGGCATTCAAAATTTGTACAAACCTTTTACGACGATGCATGGCTCGCGAACACAATGTAAGAAAAAAGGTATTCAATTACAGACTTTTAAGGTGCAGACGCTGTGGAGAGTGCGCTTCTGGTGTTCTGGCAAACAAATGGCGAGTTTATCATACAGTTATTTTAGTGGCGCCTGATTTTATTGACGAAATAGTAAAAGTTTGTTCCATTCTCCACAATTTTGTTCGCAGGAGTGACGGTCTTAACAACAGAGACCTATCCATTTGATGATGTTGACGATTTTAGAAGTNTACAATTTTGTTCGCAGGAGTGACGGTCTTAACAACAGAGACCTATCCATTTGATGATGTTGACGATTTTAGAAGTGGTCCAATGGGACAAAGATTTGAGGTTAGAGACAACTTTGCACGTTATTTCATGGGAGCTGGAGCAGTGCCTTCTCAAAGTAATCATATGTACTACACTATAGCCATCTTGGTTGTGTGTGGTGAGAAGGTCCGCCAAGAGTCATCCCGGGCTCCTAAGCAATGCGTACTGTACTCCTCTCTCCTATCTTTTAAATGACCTTTTAGAACAGAATAATGAGTCGTCACCCCTGCCATGACAAACTGGCCACTGATCAATAAACTGATTTACACATGAAAATTGTTCACTTAATAAAAACAAAAAAATATTACTATTGTGCTAACTTATTGTTTGTTCATTGTGTACATTGTTGACGCATAGAGATAGGCAATTGAAAATAAATATGCGTTTCTTTCATAAAACCCTGGTTCATGGTACATTAATATTGTTTTCCATTAGTATATCTTTCTCACCTACCTTTTTCATATCTCACTCTCAATTCCAGTTCCAGCCAATCCTCGTACACATCTTCCCCGATTTCGATCCACGCCTTTTCTCGGCACTGTTTACCGGAATACTCTTTCGCACTCTTGTCCCACAATGCTGCCTTCTCATGTATGTATTCAATAAATTTATCAATATCGAACATTATTATAAATTATGAATGCGTATTGAAAAGCTGGAGAATACAAAAAAAGAAAAAAAACGCTCCAGCACTCTCGCGCAGTGTGACAGTTCTCGTTTAACTGAAGGTGTATCGCTTCCCTTCTCGTTGTCCGGCTATCCCGCCTTGCCACATCTTTATCTGTAACTTGTACAGCGTGTGGGTAGTCGGGTCTCCTGTGCCTGAACCCAGTGCAGCGTGTTAAACAGGAGTATAATCCAGAGCTACAAGGATGTGCACAGCGCCCAGCACTAGTTGTTACACAGTCACAAAGACACGCCAGGCATTAATTTGCCACTTCAGATGTTCAAGTAATCCACGCTGTGCACACCGGCCAGTCCATCAAATCTGAACCCAGACAATTATAATTAGCACCACCATGCTTTAATTGACTGCAGTTGAATGCAATCCAACAGAGGGAGATTACGCTCCTCCCGATCGCGGTGGGTGGGCGTGGATACCACCTCACCTATCAACAGCATCGTACAGAGTTGAATCTGCACGCGCCACCTTGATGGGGCCGAGGACTCGTCTTGCCGTATGTAAAATGATTAACAATCAGCGATGTGTGTTCTCGAGAATTGCTCCTCCCGTGCCTGAGTCATTGAGGTTTAGTGGGATAAATTTTTCAGAGCAATTATTAAGTGTGCACCTCAGGTTTTTTATTATTTCCCAGACATTTATTGTTTGCCCCAACTGGCCATATTATCCATCAGGCTGTTCATATGATGTGCACACTTACAGGCATTATCGCTACAGAACCATGTATTTAGGTAAGATTGAACAGAGCTTGTAATTGGTCGCAGTTGAATGCTCCCAATATAAAGAGATTACGCCCCGCAGCCAATGCGTTTACGTCCGGTCGGTGTGGCAACGCCGCACGAATGTGACACCTCGCATTCGCAACAATGTGCAGAGGCCACCCCGCCAAACCAGAGCGTCTTAGCCGAAGCGGCGAAAACGCACAGCGTGACACCGGCCTAAGCGAAGTACCACCGGTCGACAAGGCAGCGCGTCGTACCGCCGAACTACGCCGCTCGAGCAGATTACGGTAGAACAACCCTTCATTTTTAGTATAGGCGCCCACTAAACTTGCTATAAAAGACATGAAGGGAAAACAGGAGTCGTGCCACCATCATAATATATGAAATGTAAACAACCAAGCAATAAAAAAAAAAAAAATATGATATTAATTTGGGAGCAGAGTGACAGTCTTTTAGTATTATTTTTGGGAGGTATAACCACCAATTTTCATACACCCTGCCAGCACGTCACTGGAAGAAACTGTGTTACACAGATAGGATTGCTTATAATTTAAATGAAACCAACTTCTTTAAGCTAAAGAGTTAAATTAACAGTTATATAGTGCTCACAAATACTAGGAAAAGCGTTTCCTTCAGCGTGCAAAAAAAAGTTACTCTACAGTTTATATCAAGGCAAATGAGGACCGAATGTATAAACACCAATTCGAAATCCTTCCATTACATGCGTTACCACCACGTGAGATTGTCTCGTTTCCAAAATTTTCCTATTTATGTGAATGGTATATAACCAGTGACTTCACATTCAGAGATTTTTCAGCCTAGGCAATCAGGCTATGTCCTTAATACCGACTTCAATATAGAAATAAGTCCGTCAATATGTATGCTACAACGTTTGCAGATAAATGTATTTCATCCTGAGAGAAGTTGTGCCATACTGATATTTAAGTGTCACGTCCTACAACTTTTTATTGTTAAAGTTTCGCCCACGTACATTGCCGACCTACAGAGCCTTATGTTAGACTACTGTGAGAAATAAACCTTACATTATTATATTGAAGCAGCTGCACATAACTATGTGGCTTATTTTGGGTCGTTCCCTGCGGACTAATATTTGACCACATATGTTTTAAAAAAATATTTGCATTGCGTTTTAACCCTTCGCGTTGTCAATTTAGAGAAATCAACTCATAATGAATTGCAGTATTTGCAGTTGTATATAATAATACAGTATTTACTCGAAAACGGTGGCGTGTAGCGTAAAATCACAGGACTGATTTTCCATTTAACATGCACGGTTGAATTCTAAGTCGCCGGAAGAACCAGAAAAAAATATCAGAAATTAAAATTTTTTATGCACAAATGGGATTCCAATTTATCCGTTGTATATGGAAGGGGGTTTATATCCGCTACAACCCTCAGTTTTATTTGGACTGCAAGTTGAAGTGCACTTTTTTGTGAGGACCTCCCAGTTGAAGGCATTCTATGACAGAAAATTAAAAATGTCCCAGGCCAGCGGCAGCATTTATGACAACCCATGTGTCATCGTTACCAAATACGGTGCTGAAACGCCAGCAGTTTGCCATTGCCCGGCGTCCGGAAATCGGGCCACGTGTCATATAACACGTGGAAGCCGTTCAGCAAAGCGCAATAAAACTCGCCTCGTCCACAACTACAAGTGTCATACCACCCAGCAAGATGCGTTTATAGCGTACTAACATCTTTGAATGAACAGTGCAATGGGAGTGAATGACTACATGGAGATTTTTGGACATTCGCTGACGTTGAAAAACACGACTGAACACGAAAAAAAAAAAAAACTTCAATAAACCTATAGAGGAGAAAATAAATATGTGTTTAAAACAATGGAAAATTTCAAGAGGGAATATAGTCAAATAACAGAACCGCAACTAATTACGAAAAATATATGTCAACACTGGATAATTCTAAGAGGAAATATAGTCGTAATTAGTTGCTATTCGGTTTTTTTTACTCTATTCTCTTTTGGATCATTCCAGTGTTGTAGGCATATATTTATTTTCTCGTCCATGGGTTACTGGTCTTATTTAAGTATTTTTTTCGTGCTCAGTCCCGTTTTTCCATGACAGACATCTGCATCGTAATGGCGAATGTCCAAAAATCTCAATCTAGCATACTATAAACCAGCCAACCTACGGATACAAACTTAAATTAGAATACTTGAACAATGGCCAGTAACTAGTTAAGTGCGGCTGCAGGAGAATTTCATTTATGGCTGACTCCCTTCACATGTGGTAATAAATGATTGATTATCCACTGTATCCTCTTGTAAAGTTCTATCAGACATTTAATACCAAATATTTTATTTTTCGCTTTTTCAACGAGCTTCTTATCCTTCAAAGGCAACGCAAGAACTTTACCTTCAAAATATAATAAACTTGGTTTATCGTCATTTTCCTTAAAATATATATATTTTTTTTCACAAATAATTAAATATAATAACCGGAACAGTATATATGCGCCGATGCAATTGCTTACACATTTTGTTGTTTGTAATTCTTACGAAAAATATTTCTAGTTTAAATGGAAAATTTTTTGTGTAATTACTGCATCTCCATTTTAGCTTCTTTTTTTCTTTGCGTGTTGTTTTTTTGCTTGAGAAAAGATTACAAAATTTTTGCATGGTAAAAATATAGTTTTAAGGCTAGATTTTTAATAAGATTCCATTCAAGCCTTTTAATGAGCGAATCATTTATACACCTCCCCCCTTGCCGTTATCAGCTTCGGCAACGGAGAAAGACTGCTCTTGTCATACTACACCCCATCAAGTCAGGTGTAGTGAGTTTCGCTTACCTCACAGGAATCTCAATTATAAACTGGAAACATAAGCAAGTATTCTTCTGAAATGCGTGGTTATGGTAGCACAGACGGCGAATTTTTTTCTTTAATTTTAAATTACTGATTAACAATCCCGCAATGAGGAGCTCCTCCTCGTAGAAAAATTCAATGGAACATAAAGGCTGTGACCAAAATTGATTTTAATAAAATAATTTAAGGACTTTTTATTGTCTTCCGAGCATAAAAACATTCAATATTCAACTTTAATTACGTTTAATGAACCCATATTTTAAAATGTATTTATTAAGAACGTACGGCTTTCAGTAACCACTTAAAAGCATAAGTTGTACAGTTACAACTTTATTCCTTGCGATTAACCTGCTGCGGAAGCTCATCGGTGTCGCTCACAGGCAACTTGTTTATTCTGCACATACGCTGGCACTATATTTATTCTGCATATACGCTGGCACTACATGCCCGCAGACGCACTCATGCATCCTTCTTCTCTTGTGCATTCATAACGCGCGTTACTTTTTAATCCCACCAACTCATGTCTACACATGACTTTCTCCGACGAGCAGTCAAGAGTACGTCGTCTACAACGACTGCTGCTGCGAAAGAAAGTCGGTTCGTTTTTTTTCCCCCACCAAGCAATGCTCCTCGCGTGTATGGTGTTTCATTTATAAGTATCTTCTTTTTCTTCCCCCTGGAAACGGGTTTACCACTGCCCAGAAACTCGGTGCGGACAATAAAGATTCGGCGTCATTTTACGCTGGCCGAAGCGAGGGATGTTTTTATTCATAAGCTGTAAACTATTTTACTGCTCTTACCCAGTCAACATACTCAGAAAGAAGACTAAATTTCCGGCTGTACTGGAAAAAGGGGGGGGGGGGAGGAGGGCTGGATCGTAATATTCCGCGAGTAAGTAAAACATCAGTAGTAGGGCAAAAGTATTTCAAGGTGTTCTTTGAACATAGTGAAGTCACTTTTGGTCGTGAGTTCTTAAATTACACATCTGTGCTACTGCTAGCAATTGACTCACGGGACAGGAAGCAAAAAAAATAAAAATAAAAATAAAAGGTCGTTCTACAACTATTATATGGGTAATCGGATCATCAGGTTCCAGGTTCTTCAACGAGGGAACTAAAAGTGGAAAATTTTAACATAACAGTATAGACTTCAGCAGACTACAGGGTCTCGTGTTCTTTCCCTACGACTAACTACAGTGCAAGCAATTTTCCCTCATAGAGGTTTGCTGCCGTTGCATGTAAATGAGTTTCTGGACTCGACCTTCGCCCAGCGACGGATAGGATGTTGTGAAATAACCAAGTGGCCACCGCGATATACTCATACAACTTCTTTACATTTTTCTTGCGAGGTTGTGTGAAATAAAGAGTTTATGCTTGACTTGTATGTGATCTTGCTGACGGCAGGGAGAAAAATTTTGTATGCCATCAATTCGATCACAAATTCATACTCTACGACTTATTAGCTGAAATCGAGTACGGTTTATATATTGTGGCTGTTACGAAAAGAGATACTGCAGAAGCGTGCGCCGTAAACCGCGTGGTTCTGTCTGAAATAGTTTTTAAATTATTGTAATTTTTGTTGAATGATATTTCTTCCAGGCATTCTGTATGAAAAATGTAAGGCCTCTCGATATCAATGATCTTGGTTCCATCACGAGAGGGCGTGAAACTCGACGAGTGACGGGTACTGTGACTGAGGACGCTCGAAGAACTCTAGAACATTGTGGACTCGTAGGATCTGGACTAAACTGAGGTGGGAATCTATGAACATGCAATACAGACATTAGTGTACATATTGTAACTGTCAAATGTCGACATATCTTATATAAAATAATTGAATATGTTTTGATAACCTGTATACCGTCAGGTTCACCCGGACTTTCGCATGTTGAAAACGTGGCGGACGTTGTCGTTCGCCGGCTGTTTTATTGGGGGGGGGGCACTTCCGTTTCCCCTACTCTTGCTTTCCGCCGCTGCTCCATATTCACTTCATTTCACCCTCGCCAGAGCTCAAGATAACGTTGTTAAGCTATAAGGAGTGTGTTTTCCAACGGTGCTCTGCACCCGAATTTACAACATACAGAACTCACTAGAAAGTAGTACACACACTATCAAAAATTGTCAGAGAATTATGTTTTCAGTTGCATTTAAAAAAAAAGAATGCGTATATAGTGTAACACTGTAAAATATTTTGCTTTTTAAATAAAAAAAAATTATTAAAATTACTTTTTTAATTAAAATGTATGTATGTATTCGTTTTGCATACTTCAAGAATCACATTTTGCAAGACAACCTTCGTCAATTTTGGTAGTGTGTGTACTAATTTTTAAAGAGTTTTGTGGTTGTTGTACATTCGGGCGGATTGTTACATTGTAAACCACACCCATTCTACCTCGAGCGGCGGCCAACGCCTCTCGACTCAACGTTGAGGCGGACAGCTCGCCCCGATTTCCGCCGGGCGATCACGCCGCACTGGAGGTGGAGTAATGGTGGGCAGAAGTTGGAGCGGCGCGGCGCGGCACTGCCGCAGGTAGCAGGATACCAAACGAACACGTAATGTTGGGTGCGTGACCCCGTACCAGCGCGGCGTAGCGGTGGCACCGCAGTCTCGCCGTCTAGTCCCCTTCCTCGAGTCTTATACTCTATCCAGCACGCCGGTCTACAATATATTGCCGCGTCTTGCCTTCAGCGGCTCGAGGCGATCCTGCGCCCCCGCCTGAAAGCTGCGAAACTATATCCCTGCGGTTAAAGGTGGCTGTCCGCCCGGGCCGCCGAACGGTTTGCAGAACTTCTGCAGAAAATTTAACGAAAAAAAAAAAAAAACTGCCAAGCGTGCTTCGGTGATGTCCGCTTAGGTTTAGCATTTAAGAAACGTTATACTCGTGTGTGCCAATTACAGGTTCTCAATTTTTCTTCAAAGGCAATTTTTTTTTTTCGCAATCGAAAACGGCTAAGTCAGGTGTTTTCGCTGTAATATTTGAATATAAATATCCCGGTACATAATAATTAAAAAAAAACAGACAAGTGCAGCACGCGACGTACAATTATTTAGCCAATGCTCAAAGTTTCGCAGCGGTAAGTTAAAGACGAGAAGACGGAGCGCCAGTTCAGTGATTTACGCCAAAAGGCTACGATGAACGTAATGCGCATGCTTGGATCACACTTAACGCTCCCATGCTTCTTGGTCTTGGACATTCAAAACCAGGTGGCCAGAAATATTGTTCCCCTGCGTTATCCCTACAATATTTTGGACACTGGAAATGAATGGATTGAAAATATATCGCAGTAGTTAAAATTTCTTTAGGGTGTGCAAGCGTCAAGAATTATTTTTAGCATATTGCATTATTTTTTTGCCACATGAATTATAATTTGGAAAAGGTATGAAAATCATGGACAAGTGGGTAGGCCTACTGTATTTTAATAAAACAAATTAAGTAAACTGCATGAGCTATAAGTCTATTTTTTTTTCGTACAAAACTCAAATTTGTCCAAAATTTATACATTACACTACAGCTCAAAATAACACTCAATGTCATTAAGATGCTATGAATTTTTTCTCGGTAAATTTGTATGTTCTTAAAGGTTTCGCTTGCATAACCCTTGAACTGCGTTGCAGCGTGTTTTAAAAACGCGCTTTTTATACGAAACTAGGTATTGTACGTGACCCCAATATGTTCATCAGCGAAAACAAACATGTCCCATACGAGGACGGAGTTGCAATTTGAACATATCGCGCATGATATATATATACAGGATGATTCTAAAATCATGGGACAAACATTGAGGGGTGGTAGAGCTCACTTAAACAAACAATTATTGTATAGGAATATATGGGCGGAAGTGACGCGTTGAGGCACAAACACAAAAACATAACACATTAACGGAAACATAAAATGTTCATTAGCAGCATACTTAACGAGTGATTCCGTACAGAAAATGTTAAAACAGTTGCTGGAAATGCATCCACCAACAGTCACGCATGCTTGGCGACCTCTACATATGGCGTGATTGGCTGACAATGGTGTCGTGCGTGGAATACCTGGCGTATTTGAATCTGTTCGCCAATCACTCCACCGACGCTACCAAGCTTGCATTACTGTCGGTGGTAGCCATTTCAAGCAATTATTATAAACATTGCTGTAAAAATACATTTAGCGGCGACGTTGTAAATAAACAATGTGTTGTATTTCATGTGTTATTTTTGTGTTTGTGCCTCAACGCGTCACTCCCGCCCATATATTCCTATACAATAATGGTTTATTTTAGTGAGCTCTACCACCCCTCAATGTTTGTCCCATGATTTTATAATCATCCTGTATATATATATATATATATATATAAGGCCTCCAATTAATATATATATATATATCAATTGGAGGCCTCCGCCAAAGTTAAAAATTGCTTTTATAGAACGGAAACGAGCGATACTACGATAGGAGCCTGTATGTGAACTATGCCGCAGACTTTCATCCTATAAAATTATAGGCCTATCACTTAACTTCCCATACACAATCACAACTCGACGAGAACACAGCACACCAGATGAGGGTCCTGCTCCCACCTGCAGAGTCGCACCTGATGCGCGTGTCAGTGTAGCTCTTATCACTGCCGCGCTTCTCAGTTTCAAAGGCGCAAGTAGTTCCAGGTAGATGACCACCGTAACTGCACTCTATGCATGTACAATCGCCTAGTCGTAGCAGATTAAACCAACACGAGTGTCGCGTACATGCTTTAGGTTTCCACTGTCATCAATATTTTTATTTTTCTATTCGTGTTACAGTTATTCGTTTAAGCTCGTTCGAGTGTCAAATTTTCTTTTATAGATTTTGAGTATATTTTACAGCTTCGTGACATATCAATGATAACTTGATAAAAAATACCGCATGAAAAATTACTTTCATCATTATTTTAACGTAAATGTGAGACATTTAACTCAAAATATAGATTCGTTTAAGTTTCAAAAACTTACTTTGACACAAAGTTATGTTTCAGCTTANCCAACACGAGTGTCGCGTACATGCTTTAGGTTTCCACTGTCATCAATATTTTTATTTTTCTATTCGTGTTACAGTTTTTCGTTTAAGCTCGTTCGAGTGTCAAATTTTCTTTTATAGATTTTGAGTATATTTTACAGCTTCGTGACATATCAATGATAACTTGATAAAAAATACCGCATAAAAAATTACTTTCATCATTATTTTAACGTAAATGCGAGACATTTAACTCAAAATATAGATTCGTTTAAGTTTCAAAAACTTACTTTGACACAAAGTTATGTTTCAGCTTATACGTTTCTTGAAGTCGCAGAAGTGTCGTGTTCGCGATTTCTCTGAAATACGACGCTTCGTTTACCTCCAATAAATATTCATTTTTGGGCTATTTTGACTTTAAATTTTATTTAAAACTATTGGATTGTAATATGTCTTAAGTGATTCTGCTGCCTGTATCATTTTTGTCATTTTTTGGCCGAGAAGCGCGGGACCTATAAAGGTTACACTAGCACGCACTACAAGAGCACCATCACCGCTATGCGCTGTGCTCTGAATTGGCGAGTAGTTATAAATGGTTCCTTCTGGCATACCTGGCGCCCTGGTGGTGGCGATGGGACGAACCGGCGGCCATCTCTGATGACGTCATGCAGAAACCTCCTGCTCTGTCATTTCTTGCTGACATCAGCCATGTTGGATTTCCTCTCCTACTATGTCATTCATGGCCAAAGACAACCATCTTGAATGTTTCTACTTCACACTCTTGCATTCTGTGTAGGGGTTTATCTCAGAGTCCTCCTGATCTGCTTTATTTTCTCACGCTCTCCCATTCCTTCCTACCAGATGTCCGCACTTCATGCTCTTGCATTCCATGCGGAGCATTTTCTCCAAGCTATCCTCACAGGTCCCCACCACGATGCCCGAGTTTTCTCCGTGCTATCCCTCCCAGGTACCTGCCAGAATGTCAGGGTTTCCTCTGTGCTATCCCTCGCAGGTCCCCACCAGAATACCATGGTTTTTTTTCCGTGCTATCCCTCCCAGGTTCTCAACAGGATACCAAGGTTTTCTCCGTGCTATGCCTCCCAGGTCCCTGCCAGAACGCCAGGGTTTTCTCCATGCTCTCCCTCCCATGTCCCTGCCAGGATGCTAGGCCCTATTCGGGGAGGGGTTTGCCTCAGAGTTCTCCCAGTCTCCTGCCTGTCTTTCGTCCGTTCTCGATGTCCCCATTTAATGCTCTTACATTTTGAATGAGTGAGGTTTTCTCAGTGCTATCTCTCCCAGGTATCCGCCAGAATGCCAGGGTTTTCTCCATGCCATCCCTCTCAGGTCCCTGCCAGGATGTTTGGCTATATACCGGGGGGTTACCTCAGAGTTTCCCCAGTCTCCTTGCTGCCTCTCGTCCGTTCTTGATGTCCACACTTCGCACTCTTCCATTCTGTGTGGGGGAGGATTACGCCGTACTATCTCTTCCAGGTCCCCGCCAGGACACCATGCTCTCCCTCCCAGGTCCCTGCCTATCCTGGGGGGGTTGCCTCAGAGTTCTTCCAGTCTCATACCTGCCTCTCGTCCGTTCTCGATGTCCCCTATTTCACTCTCTTGCATCCCGGGTGGGAACACAGCAACATACGTGATAATATTAATATNGTCAGGATGCTAGGCCCTATCCTGGGGGGTTGCCTCAGAGTTCTTCCAGTCTCATACCTGCCTCTCGTCCGTTCTCGATGTCCCCTATTTCACTCTCTTGCATTCCGGGTGGGAACACAGCAATATACGTGATAATATTAATATGGCCGTTGCATGTGCCACAGAATGCTGCTGAAAAAAAAAACACAGTACCTACATCCACTGCAGGACATACTGGTAACACGCCTGACAAGATAAGGATACCTCTTGCACGGGCTACAGCGTGCTACNTACATCCACTGCAGGACATACTGGTAACACGCCTGACAAGATAAGGATACCTCTTGCACGGGCTACAGCGTGCTACCATCCACGGACACCAACGATCGCTGGAATGTCAGCATAAAACCCCGCGACACGGAGCATAAATTGAGTAGATTTGAGTGGGGTTGTTCAGTTCCTAACATAGAGGTCTCAAGCGCTGGTAAGGGTGAAATAAGATGAATTCGGAGCAGCATTAGAATGCAAGGGTTGAGAAAGCGGAAGTGCCCCGAGAAAACACACCGGCCAACAGCAACATCACCCATGTTTCTTACATGTGAAAATCCGCGGGGCCCTACCCAATTTTCCATGACTGCTACACACTGATTACATAATAATCATAATCAATATCATAAAACAATTAAAAAAAACAGAAAAAAAATTTGTTCTTGTAGTCTATTCAGGATTACTTCCAACTCATTAAGCATAGTGAAGCGAATTAACCCAATGAATCACGCTTAAAAATCCTGTGCCTCCAGGTTGAGAATTATGATATTTTTAGTGCTTCTTAGTATGGCCGGAGAAGCGCAAGGTTGGTATAAACTATTTCTACAGCACTATTTTAAGTGAAATCAGTAAGAAAATATACAATACGGAATATATATGTGTAAGGGTTTCATTAGCAACTACCGATATATTAATAGGTTTGTAACGTGGAACTGGTAGGTCAGTGAGCAAGGGCGTACGCAAAGGAGGACGCCCAGGGCGATCGTCTCCTACAACAATCCCAATTCTTTGCACTTTGGCATAGGTCGTAGAATATATGCGGAGTCACAGAGCATGAAGTTAAGGAGCAATGGACTGGAACATTCTTGAGACAAGATGGATGGTGCCGGCATGGAATGACAGAGCGTGAGGTGCTTGTAAATGGTTGCACAATGCGGCTGACTCTTGCACAATTTCCGCCGCATTCCGCAGCATTGTACAAGTGTCAGCCAAATTGGGCAAAGCACAGTTTATGCGGGAAATCTGGCTGTTTTGAAGGAAACTCGGGATATTAAAGAGAAATTCTGGCGATTTTGAGCGTTTCTGAGGGGAAACAGGGAAATTTTGAGGGAGATGGCCTCGGTTGATGTGGAATAACAGTGCATGAGCTAGTACGGGCGTCCGCATCCTCCATCCCCTGCGCCTGAGTACCCTTTTGCATTCTACTACTTATCACGTATTATATTGTTCTATTGGAAAGTAATTTTCGTGCCTTGCTGGCATTCGAATGTATTTATAAATCTTAGTACATATTTTGGATCAAAAGTAAATTAATGCCAGCTGAACAAACATGATTCTGTCATTATGTACGCTTCATTACTGCTAAATTTTAACCTTCAAAGTCTACAATTTACCAGGAGAGAAATCCTGGATCCACCGCTTTACAAGTGACCATAAATTCTGTTGCAATCCCCTCCCCGAAAAAGAAAATACCCTGCACTTTCGATCACCCTCTCCAAAAATGGGCCTGCATAAGCCACTGTGGCGTCGGTGAGAAAAACGTCAGACTTGGCAACAAGATCTTCGGGTTCAAATCAAGGGAGTGTCGTTGAACGTTTTTAAAATATTTATTNAAAACGTCAGACTTGGCAACAAGATCTTCGGGTTCAAATCAAGGGAGTGTCGTTGAACGTTTTTAAAATATTTATTAAAATTCATATTATGACTCAATATAACGCTGGCATAACAATAATTGTAATAATTTAAGATAAAGAACCGTGAAANTTAAAATTCATATTATGACTCAATATAACGCTGGCATAACAATAATTGTAATAATTTAAGATAAAGAACCGTGAAAACGTGTTCGCACACAAGCATTTCTTATTTGCAAATAAACATTGTTTCAAACACCCAAGCCTATTTGTGTGAAACAACGCATTGGATATTTGTAGTTACACAACTTTTTTCTAACTAGAATATTTAGTTACCTCCACAAAATATTTATTTCCCACAATTTAAACAAAATTTTTTTTGTTGACAGGTATTATTTGCGCCGAGCCTTTCTTTCTTTTAGTAATTGACTGAAGGGAATGTGGCGGCCGGGGAGTCAAGAGAACACCTGCACCACAACCCGTATACGGGTGGCATTTGACAGCTGAGGTCTTCAGTGATGCGACGAGGTGAGGACGAAGCAGTGACGGAATGCAGTGACGGGGGAAACATAAGTACTCCGAGATAGTCCACAAACCAACGGCAACGTCCACCATGTTTTCTACATGCGAAAATCCGGGTGACCCTGCTCGTATTCGAACCTGGTTCGCCTCGGTGGGAGGCGAGTCGTCTGACTACTACAGCACCGCGGCCCCACCGTAGTTCAAGATGGACTGAGAGCTTCTGAAAATCCTGCTTAAGATCTACTTGTGCGCACATTGTGTATCCTTCCGCCATATTTAAAATTAACATTACCATGAACATGATTACTTTATTCAGGAAAACTGTGAAATTATGAGACAAGTAAATATTTTGAAAATGTGTTAATTGTTAAACTTACATGTATTTAAGAAATCAGGGAGCAAAATAAATTATTTCAGTGTTGCCAAATATTTAAATATACATGTTTAATGCAAAGTATGTGCATTGACCTACTCTATCTCCGTCGTTACTAACTCTACTGGGCGCATGTCAGTTGTTGCGCGCGTAGAAATGTATGCCAGTAGGAGACAGCTATATTTTTTAAACATTGATTTCAAAAGTTCTCAATTAACTGAGAACATCCTGTAGAGTGTAAGATGGCGGAGGCAGGTTACCTGTGTGAGGTGCCAGCGGCGGGATGCCTTGGCGATGGGGTCGGTGACCTGGGTGCAGGCGGCGCCGAACAGCATCACCTTGTGCGGCCCGATGTGCATCATGTCGAAGAACGCCTTCACGCCGACGGCCGCGTTGCACTGCAACACACGGCAACCCCCGCACGTCGTTCAGTGTCTCGCTTACAACCAGCACCGCCTGAGTAACTACCTTAGAGAGCTTAGTCTGCCCTCGTGACTTTTCTCACAGCGTGCAAAGCTGACACACTTACTGCAGTAGCGTGGTCAGGTGTTAAACTTCAAGTTTAATTTTTACTACTTTCAGATTACCATATGCATCCATTTTGACATAAAAATTAATATTATTTACATAAATAGATACCACTTTTAAAATACATTTTGCAAAACAAAATGCATACCCCAAAACAAGACTACAAAATTTTTTAAATCATCAATCCCAAATTTTGACTGGAAATATTTGTTTCATGGGGCAGTGCATTGCTGACTAGATGATTCACGCAACAGCAATGCGCCAGTGTATTATAAGTCTGATTTTTAAGCATAAATCAGTTTTATTACTTTTTAAGTTTTATGAGTAACATTTATAAAAAATACAGGTAACCCCCCACAAAGTGAAAACACGCTATGTAAAGCCTTTATGCCACGACAAAATTGTATTTACACTCTCGGGTGGAAGCTTCGACGAGACCTGCTACCTGATCCTGCATGCAAGCAGTTATGGAGGGTTCATTGGAATAACATATCGAACGATACTAGTTGCCGTACAAGTAAATGCGAGTGCATTATTTTTTAATTACTTTAAAATAATTTACTTCTGCAGCTGTGGTTGAGGAAAAAAAAATCACTCACAACCTCAGAATTATACGTTTATGTACAGAGCCTAATCGTTTTGGTGTTATAGCTGTAACTTTAGTGATAAATAAACACGAATATTTACCATACTTTCACACAATACTGTTTTAGAATCAATAACATTTTCGTGTTTTTTTTACTATTTATTAGAGTTTAATAGACTTATGCTCTCTCTCTCTCTCTCTCTCTCTCTCTCTCTAAACAAAATAAATAAAATGGCTCTTCCCCCACCCCCGATTAGCTAAAATTTCAACATTTTAGGAAATCATAAATCTTCCATAGAAAATTACACACGAGCAATTACGAAAACGATCATGGAAACGGCCGTCAGATGGTCAAATCTTCCATGGAAAACATCAACACAAGCCGCCATGCAGGCTTGCATGGAATTGTCAAAGTATTCTTCAATCGTATACGCTTAATTATTCTCTTCGACGGTCTGTGTGGGTAGTTTTACAGATTTGACTGCGCTAAAATAAATATCTGACAAAAACATGATGCTAGTTCAATATTTAAATTTTTTTTTTTCTCCTACAATGTTATTGATTTGGAAAATAGTTGCTACGCCATAGAGAAATTTTATGATAGCCTTGCAACACAGGAATTTTTTCTGAACTAAACAGTAACTAAGGGAGTCAGCTTTTGACGCTAGGGTCCAGACCTGCCTTCTAAGATTGTGGTCTGCATCACACGCTATTATCACATACACACGACGTAGACAGAGCGTATCAGTCACACTGTTCCAAACAATGCTCCCACAATCGTCAATTACATGGCTTGCAACAGTGGTTTACGCACTGTTCACATTCTTTACATGTTTTAAATTTTTACTACATTTTTCTGACCAATATCTAAAGACGTTGGGACATATTCGAGTCACGCCAAGCTACTGTTCTTTATATAATATGCAGATGGTTATCAAAATAATGGAAACACCTGTGTTCTGGAACACAGCAACTTTGTGAGGTGGTGACAATGATAATTCGTACCCTGCGACTGTCGTTGGGTGTAGCAGTCGAGGATATTTGTCTGCAATACGCTAGGCGGCGTGGTACGTATTTGTGCGTGCAATCGGCCAGACGTAAGTGACGCAAAATGGGAGACATCTCTGACTTTCAACGAGGACATATTATCGGAGTACGGTTAAATGGAGCAAGTGTGCCAGGCGTATAGAGAGCAACTGTGCCCAAGATGATGACAGGAGGCACAACTCGTAGCGAGACAATATCAGCGAAGAGTAACAGTGGACTAAAACCAGTCGTTAGTGATCCTGGTTGCCGAACCTTGAAGTAGACTGCCACAAAGAAGCGTACAACTAATGCGACACGAGTGACGTCGGAAGACAATCAACATCTCTAACAACCTTTCTCATGTAATTACATTCCGACGCGAGCTGCAGAAATCGTTTTCGTTCAGGTGTTTCCATTAAAATGACAGTCATCCGTGAGCAATACAAGTAAATACACACAAACATAAACACATGTCTTCTGGAAAACCAGATGTGAGTAAACTTTCATGTCAATGAACACGGGAACTTTTGAGCTCTGCAATCAGTCCCTGATCCATTCTTGAGAACATGCACAAAATACAAATCAGTCTATCTTACCTTTATTCTAAAGTACAAACACAGACATGACCCAATTACATACAAGATTTCTCACACTATTTCTGGTTAAGAATTAATTCACAAACTTGTTAAAGCCCAGTTTGTTTTCCTCTTACTGCCCATCGTATGAAATCCTATTGCCATAACTTAAAAACTAACATGATTCTACAATACCAGTTCTAATTTTATTGCATAAGACATAAGAAATAGTCACACTGAGAAAAATGTATGCTTATAAGAACCAAATAGACGGTTTGAAATAGCAATGTGGATTTGTTGGGAACTATATGAATAAAAGCATTACGTTATAGTACTTGATAAAGCGCTGCATTAGCAGCAGAATATCTGTCTATCTCGTGATTCAATTGACCAAGATTTGCCTTAGGTTTCCATCGCTGTTCCTGTATTTGCACATGCGCTAAATTTGAGAAAATGATTATTCGCCCTGTTTTTATTTTGACGACGGCAGCATCTAAAAAAAAAACTGCAATTATTTCCAGTAACATAGTTTCTTTCATGGGAGCAGTCCACATCTGGTTTTAAGGTGCTTCAGGCATCTCGCGAAATTATTTCTCAAGTGGCAAACAACATTACAAGTACAATATCACCGTATTCGGCTGGGAACTTGTATGGATTTGTGTGCGTGCTTTCGTAGTTTAGTGAACAAATATTCTCTCATTGTGATTCCATCAAAGCTCAACAAGTGTTTAATTACTCGTGGAAGAAAGGAAGAATGCATATAGTGTGACAGACAAGCGAAATCCTTACCGATGTACGTTTGCACAAAAAACAAGAGCTAATTGTGTTTTCCCGACAGTAGACCTACCGCTAATAATATTTATTCCATAACAATATATATATATATATATATATNTATATATAGGTTGTAAACGGTAAACTGAGTACCTTTGAAAGCCTTGCTTAAGATCTAATTGTAAACACATTATTTATTATACCATATGCAAAAATTAACACTTTATTTATGCGTCGGGCAAGGGAAACGGTAAAACACTTAGTAAAATAATTATTTAAACACTAGGTGCGTTGCTGTAAGTATGCGCGTTCAAACATAGGCAGGTTCGGGCAGTGACATTTTTCAAAGGTCGATTTCAAAAGTGCTTATTTTACCGTGAACAGCCTCCAAAAACATTTTTAGTAATGTAATAAGAAAATAATTCAGCAAATTAATTTAAAAGAATTTCTTTTTCATAAATTTTTCATGTGATTTTTTTTCTTCAAATAATATGTTAATTTTGTTCTACGAGATAAGATATCGGTATTTCTGAACTACGAGTGATAACATTCTTTCTGGCCACGATAACACGGATCATGATAGCAAAAGCACACTCTCATAACACTCCAGCTATAAGACTATATTATGACATTCTGCAGGAGTAAAGCCAGGCGACATTTCTCTATGCGGCAAATATGTTCACGAAGGTTGTTACCAGTTTTTCATGGAAAAGTTATTTTTACTGACACATTATTTCCCAATATTTTTTTCCCACACGGCGATAAATATTAGTCACGCAAATATATAAGAGTTTATTAATTTAACATGAATTTGAGAATTAATAATTACTTTAAAGAAAAAAAGTCAAATATTACAAGAACATTTTTTCTCGTAGGAGAGACATGGTTATTTAATACATCATAATACTTCACTTTTCACCTTCCATAACTATGTCTTATGTCCTATATACCTTTATATCACGGAGTAAAATATATTATTATATACATTTTTATTCATTTGAATTTTTTTCCACTGACATGAAAAATTAATATTTAATCTCCCTCGGAAATTGTATCTTTATGTAAGGAATCACTCTCATTTGATAACGAAAATGGGCTGAAGTCTATTATTCGGTGTAGCTCAGAGGTAGCCAGGAGTTTTGNGAATCACTCTCATTTGATAACGAAAATGGGCTGAAGTCTATTATTCGGTGTAGCTCAGAGGTAGCCAGGAGTTTTGACATAGTTGGATGCGGACTGGTTTGCAGTGCGTGTGGTTTCTGGATTCGAGACCTGGGTAGAGCAGAAGTGTTAATTTGTATGCATTTTTTACCCGCAATCTTTACACACAGCTTGTACACTGGCAATAGGATACAACCATCATAGTAAAAAAAGTCTACGAACTTTTATTCAGTNTCTTTACACACAGCTTGTACACTGGCAATAGGATACAACCATCATAGTAAAAAAAGTCTACGAACTTTTATTCAGTACGCCGACTTTGTAGAAGAACAATTTAACAGTTATTACATAAATTATACGTCTTTATTTTTAATGATTAAAGAGATAATTTCATCTGGAAAGTATTCAGGACCTAACCTCACCGTGCATAAAGAAGACAGTAAGAAATTTGATGTTGATCGCCTGCAAAAGAGGTAACCCTTATATAATCTGTGTCACAACAGTTGCAATAAGGTATACCTGCAGAATGTTAATTAACCATTACGTATGGTTTATCGTGCGCAGAGAACTGTGTCATATTCATAGATTTTCAACAATATAAGTACGCACTTATTATAATGATTTTAAGTGACACAATATAAACTAATTTTTATTGGTGTTATAATTATTTTCGTAATAATTGTGATAATCCCTAACTCATAAACTTAGCATTGTAAAACTCCATTCGTATTCGCAATCACAAGAGTGGCAATGTGGCAAACATAAATAAACTTAAATTAAATTAGGACTTATACTGAAGTTCAATAATGCAGATAACATTATATAACTTCCAATAATGTCTCTACTAATACTAGATAATTCTCATGACTGAGAATTCCTCTGATTGTAAGCAGCCTGGGACATGAGACACGAAAGGGAAAAGTGCGCGATTGCTGAACGAGTTAAAAAAAATTCTCGGTTACTCTTATACTTCGGCAGGCGCAGTTTCACAGTTTCTTTATCAGCACTGTTTGTTAAACTTAACTGCATATTTCAAAGCCTTAACACTGATATACAAACTAATGTCAGAAAATTAAAAAAATTGCATGTAATATTATTAAATACGTTTGGCAACTAATCTCTCCTTTACACACGCGATCAAAGTTATCCGCCCCGTCAGTCAAGTCCGGTTCACAATGAAAACCTTCAAGTCCTGTAAATACTAAAATAAAAGTGTGCATTCCTAAAATTCCGTTCATCCTCCATCGTGTCCTTTCCGTGTACATAGTAGCTCTGTTCATAGATATGTACGAAAAGGCAATATTCTATTTCGTGTCGTGTGCATAAAGCGTTCAGCCAAGAGATATTCCATAGGAGAAATAATATTAAGTATTTCACTTATATTTATCGGGATTTTTTTACTTGAAAAGAAAACGCGCTTTTTTTTTTTTTTTTTTTAAATTCTTGACTTTAAAACCTTTTTCTTATCTACGTTATTTATTTATTTGATAACTACTTCACCACAATCAGGTTAATTTTGAGCCGTACGTGGCTGGTTGAAATAAAACAATAAACGACACTTTGTCTTCCTTATATGTGCGCTGTTTCATGCAGACGACCCTTGATCATGCGCAGGTGTTAGTGAAGCGAGCTTTACAAACGCAGCATCATTCCGCTTGTTCCTCAGTGCGGTTAGGAGTAGGCAAATCCCTGGAGCACACACGCATACACACACGCACACACACACAGGTATACACTAACTACACGACCATAGTGAATTACACGAAACAACAAAGAAACGCTGGAAAAATTCGCGAATAAACCTTCATTGAATACTGAACACTTCGTTTTACGAGGCCTAAAGAAAGTTTTATTTCTTTCTTTGGTTTATGAAACGATACATAGAGAGAAAAAATTATTTTTATATTTGTAACTATTTACTGTTTATGAAAAATAGATAAAATTATAAAAACAATTCCTTTAAAGTAGAATTTGAACACGAACTAAAAAAACATGAGACCAGTTATCGATATAGTGAAAAATGTACATTTAAATTTACCTGTCACGCGCTATCTATCCGTTCTAAGCGTTGCCGTCTAATGCA
This sequence comes from Clitarchus hookeri, assembly GCA_002778355.1. Lineage (NCBI taxonomy): Eukaryota > Metazoa > Arthropoda > Insecta > Phasmatodea > Phasmatidae > Clitarchus > Clitarchus hookeri. The sequence continues at coordinate 37,546 of NQII01007928.1, read as the reverse complement.
GAAGGTTTTTACTAACCTTTTTATGTTTAAAGGCATGAATGTAAGTGACATGAATATCTTAACAGCCCTAAGAACGATCATTTTCGGATAATAGCGGCGAAGAAGGCTTTGTTTCTCCTCGGCATTGTTTGTCCCCGACAGCAAAAGCAAAATGGAATATCTACGGAGTGGTTCCGTGTTTTGTAGGTATAGAGACCAATTCCGTCTTTTACGATAGCGAACACGTTTTCGTATATTATCTGTACATTTCCTAAAAACTTTCTTCAGTTTGAGGAAAAAAAATTTTCGCAACGATTCTAAATCCTTGCGTGGTTACATGAATGCCGATACAATTTTAGGGCCCTGAAAATTACTTTCAATTAAGAAGTAAATACTACAAACTAACAAATGAAGTATGTGCTTGTGTAGGAATATGATTTTAATAAATATACAGTTGGAAATTGTTGCAGTATTTTTGCTTGCAACATTTACGAAAATTATTCAAATCAAATAATGATGTCCATGCGCAGCAACGCACTAAGAAAATTAATAGGAAATTAATTATGGTGCTATTACACTAGGGTAAGATTTTCACACATTGACATGTTTTTCAGCAGACGTTTGATAGTAACTGCTTCATAATTGGAGAACGTTTTCATTTATCCTGTAGGCTCTACCGTACTTGTACTCAATGATTTGTGTAATAATTACCCAAGCTGCAAGAATTGTAATACTCGTATAACCGTTCCCACACTTACAAAGAATTGGATTGAAAACAGTGATGTAACTACATATTTATAACATAAGTCAGTATGCAGATAATTTCCAGAAAAAAAGTGATAAAGGCAATTCATAAATAAACGAGCTTTAGCTTACAACACAGCGCAAATGCTTTCAAGATCGCACACGCCCAAAAATATAATAAATCCAGAATTAAAGGCCTACCTGCAATTTTTACAAATAACCTTGAGCCCCATAAATCAGTAACTGGCCAACAAAATGAAAATTTTTTTTGGTGCCGGAAAACGAAGGACTGATTTGGGATATTTTTAATGTGCTGATTCCAAAAATGCCATCAGATTTCGTCTATAAGTTCTGGTTTTTGAGATGCGGGCTAATTGTTTTTAGTTCTGATAAAAGGCAGAAGTAAAGAAATAAAAATATTTTTTAAAGGTCAAAAGAGAAATGTCATACCTCAAATTAAAATAAAATTAGCCAGATATACCTGTAATTGCCCATGATTCGACCGACCTCTTTATACCTGCTTCATCCCCACTCGTTAACCCTTGGCGCATGTTACCTTCTGTCTACCTCTGCCTTACCCGGCTCAGTATGTTATTGAGCTTTCGTGAGTAAAGTTGTGCTTTTATTTCGTGTTGATTTGTGCCGTTCTTTAGTATTAAAACACTGCACTAAAACCATGGCATCCACAAGCAGACGTAGCTGTGTAAATCATCCAAACGTGTTTTGTTATGTATGTGGCGAATACATTTTGAAAGAAAGTAGAAAACGTATTTCTCACTTTGTGGAAAAGGATTATCTGGATACTTTGACGTCCATTTGGGAGACCAGGATAAATCTTGGGCTCCACATTTTGTATGTAAAACATGTGTTGAACCATAGCGGCAGTGGACCATGGGAAAGAGACAGTGCCTAACGTTTGGCGTACCAATCATTTGGAGGGAACGACGAAACCATCACAATGACTGCTACTTTTGTCTCGTAAATATCAAAGGTAATAATCGGAACAATAGACACAAATGGACATATCTTAAGCTAGGTGATTGTAGTGAAGAACAGGGAGAAAGATTCCATCAGGACATAACAACTATGGAAGATCGATATCAAGGGCGATAGAATAGCCACATGATGGCCGACTACTGTTGGAGTCTTCAGCGAGACTGTCCAAGCAAACTCCATTCTAGAAAGATGTATAAAAGAAAAATTTTTAATGATAAGTAATGAATATGTGTATAGCTACTTCAAAAATAGAAAACATAGCCTATCTAAAAAACTATATCTGATAGATGAAATCTAATGGCTATTTCGGATTCTGCACCCAAAACTTACCCAGGAACAGTTGAAAAATCGCTGGCACCAAAATCTGCTTTTGGCCAGTGTTATTACTGTAAGCTAAACGTTTATATTATTGTTGAAACAAACAGCGAAGACATCGTGTTGACAGATTCCACTGTAAGTTTCAGACGAACGGTGCCGCAAGATCAAGACCAGCTGCAAACCAGCAGTGACGTCATACCTGTCAAGTCCCTCCGGAGGACGGTGCACGCGACAGAGGCGACGCCCGCGGTGGCACGACATCTGTCCATGACGTCACGAGCAGCAACGCCGTCAAGGCACGCACATTCATCCCACAACATCAATTTATGAAAAATGCACTTCATTTTCTTGATTTAATACATGAGTTAGAGTAAGTTAGCCGGTGTTTCAATTCGTTTCACTACCAAGCCTTTACTAAAGCTCAAAATGAGTCTGTAGATCTTGCCTTGTATTGACGAGCATGAAACCTAAATCGTCCGCAATTAATTTGAAGATTTGGAGCGATAACAGTCACTTCGTCGCTTTTTTCAGGGAAAGCAAACGTCTAGCTGACAGTTTCAATAAATGTATTATTAATTATTAAATTGTCTTTGGAAATTCAAAAAAAAAAAATCATATTGTTAGTAACTGTTAAGATTATTATGCTTCAATTATGTCATTAAGTTATAGTTTGAACAACAAAAAAAGTAGCTGTTAAGCTTTATATGTGGCTGTAAGAAACCAAATCACATGCTTCTTGATTATCGAATATATTTTATGCGTGACTCCAGTTTGTATACGGCTGGTGTCGCATCACCAGTTTTTCATATTTCTTCTAACTGCTTTCGTACAAAAAACATTGGTATCTGCTACCAGGACATTGTTCTCCTTGTAGTGGGGCGTATAGATCACCCATACAGACGGCCCACGTGAGTCGTAAGAGACGAATGATAGCGACACGTGCGGAAACATTTTTAGTACTTCCCTTTCATCTTCCTCTTCCCGTCTCACCTTGCACTATCTCATCTACTTAAACATCAACCTCCCAGATATTGTTTAAACATCGAGCAGTAAATACAAGATCAAAGGATCTCTTGAGTGATCATCTGAATACCTGTAACACGTAACTGGAGTTGCAAACAGTCGCAAACTCATAAGTTTATTTCAAACCTAGCGCAGTAAAATAAAATGAAAATAGTTTTCGCACACTATGCAATAAATAAAACGGCGTGAGCGCTCTTAATCTAAAAAAAAGAAATAAAATCATAAAGTTAAAATAGGTATTTTCATTTCACTCAACGAACAAGACATCGTTTCCGGCCGAGTTTGCAGGATAGAAGTTCTCTCCAATTTGCCAGAACGGTAGGTTGCCTGTGATGCGAAATATTACTCACGTTAATGAAAAGCCGTCGTTTATGAAAACAAAATGTTTTCCGTTTTATTTATTTTTGCTTCCTGTTTAACACGGCCGTCCAGGAATGTTTCCAACAGTTGAGAAATATTTAATGCCGCTTGTTCCTGAAGACGTTGGCGGGAGGGAGTTATTTTCATTTCATACTCGCTCTCACGCCGCAGGAGAGAGAGAGAGAGGTCTGCGAGGCGAACATAACAGGCGAGAATTCCCCGCAACCGGGGGAACGTAACCGGCACAGTTGCCGCGCCGGAGAATTCTAAAGAAAAAGAAGAAATTTTAAACGCTTCCCGCTTTTCCGTCTGACTCCGCGCGTCCTCCGCGGGTGGTGCTGAAAGCCCCTGTTAGGTCTCCTTTGTTCTTCCGCAGCCATTAATACCCTTAAAAAGAACACACCGACTCGCAATCCTCCCTCCCTCCCTCCCTCGTCCTTCTCGAACCCTCCAGGAGCTACTACATTTCACCTGCAAAGTGCTGCGAATTTCAAACCAGAGGAGTCTCCTGGTTTCTCATTAACAGCAATTTGCACACATCGGTATGTCCGTGTTTAACAGGGGTCTAACTCCAACGTTCAAACCTGAAGTACGACCACACCAAGGGCGACAACTTAACAGTATTGAATAAATACACAAAACACATTTGACTTGTACCTCCATCGTATATTATATACATTTATATTATAAAATCTATCCTTTATACACGACTGTTTCGAAAGTATTTAGAAGAATTTTTTTTTCGCAAACAAAACTGCAGAAATGCCGCTACAGTGCAAAAAATTTACCATGGATCTTATCTGTAAAACGGTTTACTGTTTAATGAACAATTTTGAAATCCTGTATTGTTTCTTTTCTCTTGTACGTAGTAAATCCTTACACCTACCGCAAAAATTAAAGTTCGCCATATTTACGCACGTAAGGACCAATACTAATGAATTCATGAATGACTGCCAAAATATCTGTTTATTTAAATATGTTTAATGTGTATAAAACCAAAACGAGGAAATTTCAATTTAGCTCAGTGGCCAGTAAAAGTTCTTCCATTATTCACTGCCCAAAATATTATGGTTTTAAGAGTTTGCGGTAAGAATTTCGCAGTTACGCGAATGGCTGTTTTTCACAATGACCTACATTTACAAGGCTTAGGTTCAAAATAAATCAGTTTTACTAGTACACCTCACATATATGATATACTAGCAAAACAGGACAAAAACTTCATCCAGGATTTAGCCGCCATACTTTAATATTTGTGGTCCCCGGTACGACGGGGAGGGTTGGGCATTTATCGAGCGGGGATTCGCATGCAGTTAGTAGGACAGGCGGTACTTTGGAGTGGGGGAAAGGGGGATTCGAAGTTCTCTCTTCTCATCCCTCGCCAGCGGTATATTGCTGTACCGTCCGATCAAATCTCGCTCTATGCAGTCTCCAAGCTGGTCATCACTTATCCACTGGCCCATTTCACCAATAATGACTCTGTCTGACAGAAAACAATATTTCTCACCTTCTATCGACTGTCGAATTTAGTGCCAAAGGCACTGCGCAGTCAGCAGTCCTGGTTCTCAATAGAGAAGGTTTTTTTTTCTCAGATGAAAAATGTTTTACCGGACGTCTTGAAATAACAAATATCTGTATGGGGGAAAGACGTATCAACCGGTTGCTTGTGTGTGAGCCCAGATTCAATTGTATGGTTTCCAAGTCATCGACAAGATAACTATATAGGCGTCTTTTTAGCCTACTTTCCCCTGAAATATAGACTTATGTACTCGTGCGAATGTCTGTCTGCACGTGTGTGTCTTCCACTATTTACATTACAACCACCGAACCAACAGCCATACCATTTTTGTATGAATGTGATGTCACTTTGCAACGACTTTTTTTATAAACACAAATATTATTCATCTATAAAACTATTTAAAGTTTTTCTTAGGACACGGGTGTATATGCATCAACCCGCGATGTTTCGATCCACGTGTTTTCAGTTTATGGTAATCGGTAACACACGGTTGCAATCACTTATCTCAATTATCACAATGTGGTTATAATACGCTTGTATTATACGCAATGTTTGTTACCAGTCTTTATATTTAAAATATTTTCAGATCACATCAGTTACGTAGTATATTAATGTTTCCATAATTTTTGTGCTTAAATATTTAATACACTAAGACATAAACTAAGGACATGTGCATTTATGCGAGAAAGCCTGGCGGTGTTGTCATATATTGCCAAATTCTGTTCAGTAATAAATGATAGGACACAAACACAGTAGACTCTGTGACTTAAAATTGTTTACTCTCTGATAATATTTTCTTTCTGTGCATTCGCCAAGCTCAAGAATAGTCCTCTTTTAGTAAAATACAATTTTTACAAGATCAGCAATTTTCACTCGATTTATAGTGTAATTATAACCCTACTTTCCCAGCGAACCATAAATCTTAAGAACCAAATACTAACGTGATCACACATGATCACCATGATCATGTCCAGATCATTATCACTACACACAAAATCAGTCATCATTTAGTAAAATACGGTTTCCATAATTACAAGACAATGATATTTGATTCCTTGTGTCATTGATCTACATCCCGAAGGAAAGTTAGGTTCATAAGATCATTTTCATGTCTGTGTGTTTCTCCTCCCTAAATACTTTTGAACTCGTGATCCGAACTGCACCAAATACGGTTCATAGTACTTAGTAAGGACAACCAACTTTTATATATTTCTACTACGCCGTGTGTTTATATTAAAAACTGCGGTCATGCTAATATTCAGGCCCCGTTGTAATATCTCGGGAACCCTTTATCGAATTAAAACCAAATTTGTACTTGGCAGTTCATAGAGATGTATTGTTATAGGTGCGGCATTTTGAAGTTTGCCATTTGAGAATATTAAAGACTTCTCTTTGTTGTACTGTATGAAGTAGCAAATAATAAAATATGTAGTGTGAAAAGAAAGAGAAATTTTAAATGAATGATTGTGTAGGTTTTGTGGGGCGTACGAGTGATACATCACAGGTTTCCTATTGTGCTGCTCATTTCCTCTATGCTCGTGGCGTCTAGCTGGACTGCAATGACGCCACGCGAGTCGGCTTCTCTCTGACTGACACTGAACGTGGGAAAAAGTGCTGAATACTTCAATTTTCTCTGTAATTGTGTATGATTTTGAAATCTAATGTAAGGTTAGTTATGAAAAATTATGTTTCTGGCACATTAAAAGGAACAATTAATGAATTTAGAAAATACGCGAAACACATTACACTTCAAAGAAACATATACTAGCAACAGACAAAATTTCATACTATTCGTATGAGCACAAGACCCTCAAACATGTAAAATCCCATGAAAATAAAATTCTAACTACTCCAAAGATTTACACAAAGCATAAGACGCGCAAATGGCGTGCAAATAATTGTAGTTTTTATTAAGGAAGAAGTACGTGAAAATTGCGAATTCATTACCATTAAGAAAAAATTAACATATGCAGAAAATCCAATAATATTTAATTAAAATTCAATGAGAAATTTTTGTCCTTGAAATAGCAAACCAGTTGTAATATATATTAACTGCTAAATTACCTCTCACAATATTAACAGACAAAATAGATCATTTACATGAGGCGTAGAAATTAAACTGGATCATTTATAGTTCAGTAATTGATATTCTTAAAGGGTTCATAATTTCGCACAGCTTTATGGCATGATATCTCGCATTCTGGCTTCTGGTTACGGTCCGACCAAATTATGCCCCTATCAAAATCCAGAAAAATTTATTGGCCGGTTCAAATGTCACTCTCATAAATTTCAAATAATTTCGTGATCCAAATAGCACAAAATGTTTTGCAGCACACATTCGCAAAGTCATTTATATTTTCAATGCCATACCCGACGTAGGTCATACTTATACAGATTTGGCAGAGACGGCAGCAGACGTAGTTGTAGCACTTCAAAACTATGTGCAATGAGTTTTGGGCCTCTTCAGTTTATATTTCGCATATTTAATTCAACTAGGCGCCTCTCTAACGCCTTTCCTACCATTATGATGGGCAGTAATTACAAAATTAAAGGCATTCCTGCAGACAAATTTTATGATGTACCGCTTGTCATGGCATCTGCGAAGAGAGTAATTAGCAAAGGGGTTAACCCGGGGACGCTAATTAAAGACGGGCAATTACAAAAAAAAGTCACTTCCAGATACGTCACAGTCTTGTCAGGTCTGTAATGTAATGCATTCCTGTGTGGCCAAAACTGTTTGATAAAACCAGGTAAATTGCAAAGAGAAGAACTATGACAAAATAATTAGCACATCTAAAGATAATTCAGCTCAGTTCACAAAACAAAATAAATGAAAGAAATAGAACTGTCAAAATACGTGAAATGTAATCATACCAAAATAAATAAATACATTTTATAGGTGATTTCCTGAATTACAAATTTAGTTATGCGTGAGGGTAGGGGTTTCAAAATTTACTTTTTTCAAAATAAATAAACATTCAACTCTAAATAAATGAAAACATAAACAAAAAGCTTTAAATACTGAAATCGTTACAACCACTACACGAAAAAATAAAACATAGTAACATATNGAAAACATAAACAAAAAGCTTTAAATACTGAAATCGTTACAACCACTACACGAAAAAATAAAACATAGTAACATATATACTAATCATTATATTCCTGCCAAATTTCGCAGGTAACTACTACAATGATACTATGTTCGATTTGATTGGATAAGGCAATTATTTTCAGTGTGGTGGCCATATAAATACCGTTTGAGAGTACCGTTTGACCAACATGGTATGGTGAAAGTGTCAATTACAAGCATCAAATAAGCTGATACATAACCTCTATTGGCCGTTATTTTGTATGATAGCACCACTTGAAAAAATAANTTACAAGCATCAAATAAGCTGATACATAACCTCTATTGGCCGTTATTTTGTATGATAGCACCACTTGAAAAAATAAAATTTGTTTCGTACCTCGGGAAACAATCAACATATTTCTACTTAAATTGGAAAATAATATAATATACGGTAAAATGGCAAAATGGCGTTCATATAAAAGTTTTTGATTACAACACTTATCTATGAATCCATGTAATCAAATTCAACCAAACTTCATACGCTGGAAGCATCATGTATTAAAACCATCAAATGTGTTTGCATAAAACCTTTTTGTCAACAATTTTGTAAGATAGCGCCACTCTCATAACATATATTCGGAAACAATAAACCGATTGCCATATAATTCGGAAAACGAGTTTTATTACGGTAGGCCAAGTAAACTGATGTGTATTAAACGAATCAGGCACTTATTATTTTCAGAATTCTGGCAACAAAAAGTTTTATGCACATGTTCCTTTTATTACAATCTTACAGTGGAGTCTACTTAATTAAATGTACTCGTATTGATATGTAGAGGAAAGTAAGCTAATTAGTTATATTGGTAATATCTTATTTTGTTTTTAAAGCAATGCACCAATATTTGTATCCGTATCGTAACTGTTAGATTTTTCTTCATTTATTTTTTTTTTCATTTTATTATTGCTTTTACTGTTTTAGTTACAGTAAAATTGCCGATCTCCTTCAACGCAGTCGGTTGGTGCGCCACCTGTTTGNTATTGCTTTTACTGTTTTAGTTACAGTAAAATTGCCGATCTCCTTCAACGCAGTCGGTTGGTGCGCCACCTGTTTGAGGTCGGAAGACTCTGGGTTCGAATCCCGGGTAATGCATTGGTGTTAGTTTAAATTAGTTCATAAGTTATTTTGAAGGCCGGCACCTGATAAGCNTTCGAATCCCGGGTAATGCATTGGTGTTAGTTTAAATTAGTTCATAAGTTATTTTGAAGGCCGGCACCTGATAAGCCTTCAGACACAACACCGGAGGGAACGTTAATAAGACATTTCCATTTCCAATTAGTAAATTTGGATTCTTTTTGGAAAGGTAAAGTTGTGTTTTTAGTAAAGGAGTTCATAGGCTACCTACCAATTATGATAGCAAAAATGAACAAAGTTTCTTCCAACCAATTCTTGGTGAAAAAATTTCTTGATAATAAGATATTTGGTAAACATTCTTTAATATATTTAGCTCACGATACAGGAAACTTATTTCTAATTGTCATCGTTCCTCGTTTCCCGTAAGCAGTCAGTGCGAGCTATAACGATTGCTGAAAACATTAAAGTCCTACGAAGCCTAGNTCGTTCCTCGTTTCCCGTAAGCAGTCAGTGCGAGCTATAACGATTGCTGAAAACATTAAAGTCCTACGAAGCCTAGGAAATAGCACATTTATAGTGAGGAATGCGTGGATAACAGAATTCTGACTGAGTAGTTTTTGTTGAAGGAAAATATCAGTATATCTGAAGAACATATTTCTCGTCTAAACTCATATGCGCCAGAAGTAATGTTTTTCCCGGAACAAATCCGGTTTTTTTTTTTTTTATTCTGCGTACTGTTCACGTGAGAGATTACGCTAAGTCTTATGTTTCTATAAGAACACATCATAATATCCCAGAAAGTAAATGTAAAAAAGTACGTGCTGATGAAGAAATGATAACTTTGGCAAGTATTTATGAACGTCTGTATACAATTTTGGCTATAGTGAGTACTTTTATTAATTTATACGGTTTATGATCTTTATTAATTTATAGCATGTCAAAAACGCGTTTGCTGCGAACAGGTATTCTGTTTTCTATTCCCGAATATCTGCGCATTCCTAGCCAAAGAAGTGACTTAAGCCGTTTTTGTTGGGAGCGATTCCAATAGTAGCAGATACAGCACCAGTCCTCTTGTAATTACGAGGTAAACGTCTCATAACGACACTTCAGACATCAGAAAAACGCGAAACGTAGATCATTATTTCGACTATTAAGGAATTCTGTGGAGCAGCAGTCATCTGCAATTTCTAAGCAATGAAAAGACAGCGCATTTCTATACAACACGGTGAATTTGGAATTCGAGTNCAGCAGTCATCTGCAATTTCTAAGCAATGAAAAGACAGCGCATTTCTATACAACACGGTGAATTTGGAATTCGAGTCGAAAACTAAAGATAATTACGGCAATTTGTTGTCTTTTATAGTACCTTAAAGCGGCAGTTGAAGTAATTTCAGTGAAAAAAAAAATATTTCAACAAAAGTAATAATTTTTTGTATTGAAGCGACTGTAGTATAAGAAAATACAATTGCATGGCTTTCAGTTTTTGTGGTGGTCGAACAGTTTGGGAAATATTTCATTGAGCCCATTAGCGGTATCGTCACACTTTTTGAAACGAACATTTCAAATATCACCGTAGCTGTTATCTTGTTTGCCTTATTATTTTTTTATAATAAATGGCATACCAATGCATATTAAGAATAAAGAGAACATTGTTGTGTTGGTAACGGATTGTAAGAAACAGTATACATGTAAAACGTTAATAAATACGTTTCTTGCTCGCTAATTAAAAGNTAATAAATACGTTTCTTGCTCGCTAATTAAAAGTAAACATTTCTTAAGTAAATATTTTCATTTTCAGGCAACAACGGTGGAAAAATAATTTATTGTTACTTACTGAACTTATTTTATTGTCTGATCAGCGCACAACACGGTGCATAGGTCCTAGACTCCTCGTGTGTTATTTTAACAGGTATAAAGAAACTTGTACAAGCGCAATGTTTCGTGTACTTTATTTTAAACTTCATGCTGTTTTGCATTTTTTATTCAGTTATCTCTACGCTCCTACGCGGATATAGTAGCGCAATATTTTCATTTTTTATCTTATTTCGCATGTATTATTTATAGATAATCGTGTCTCAGTTATTGATGCATAATTCATACATGCAATTTATGTTCAAGGTCATACAAATATTTATTCAAGTTGAATGAAGCGACGCTTGTGTATTAAAGTTGGAGATATTGGCGACGTGCCTTATTACTGGATCGAGTGTTCATTTCTCTTCCTGCGAAAAAACCTTACATTTATTGAGTAAAGTTTGTACACTAATATTTGACCGACCTACTTAGTAAAAAAATTGGCAATTAATAAATTTTTTTACTGGAGGTATAAAACATTTCAACGTGAGTAATTTTGACTGGTCGGATGAAATGGTAGTTTTTGATTAAGTTTCGTAGACTGTATTTTGCTTCATTTGGTTTTGGCGACTAGTGAACAAAACAAGTGTATGTATTTCGAACGAGAACGAGTTTATGACTTCGGTATTATTTAAATGCTACGTATCTGTGCATATCACAAGGATCTAACTTTTGTTCTGTTTGGTTGAAATACTACTATGTAACGTGTTTAGACGTTTCTGTGAAATGTATGTTTGCCACCGCTAAATAAATTGCTCCAAGTGTGAAAGCAGAGTCAGAAAATAAAACGCTTAATAGAAACTAGGCACGTTAGAAACACATGAGCTAAATAAAATAACAGTATTTGTTTGCGTGTTGTAAAATAATTTCTACAGAGTTTGCCTCTATCTTTAAGTTGGCCGCCGCTGTTGTACACAGACAGACAAGTCATGTGGTTGAGTTTATTTTTTTTTATTTTAGACTGAATGCTTGTTTTTAAAAAAATGTATTCTTGTTAAGGACGTCCTTCAAACAACAAGTTTAACAGCTCAACACAGGCACAGAAATGTTTTTAAATTTTATTATGGGTTACTATGCTTTGTAGTGAATAACACACATATATTAATAACCTGATTAATAATTCTCTAAGGAGACGCCATCAATACTGACACTGTCAAAAGTTTTAAACCCAACTGAAATATGGTCAAAAATTTTATGTTTTTGAAATACTCCATCATTGTTTGGATAGCTGAAGAATGTAAACAAATCGGTACCCGAAAAAAATCATTTTACCAGAGCTTTAAGAAAGCTTGAACTTACCTTGATTGGAATACACCAAAGAACGGAGTAGAAACCACAGCACGAGGTTATCTTCTAGGTCCCTCAATACACTTACGGTCCCGGAGTTGATTCGAGAGCAAACCATAGCCTGTATTTGACCTTATGTGAACGTGACCTTACCGTCTATTTTTAATGAACAATTTCCCAGCTTGGTTCAGCGTTTCGCCATTTGTCCAATCAGCAATTACCGCCAGCAAGAAATAACTATGTCAGAAATAAGACGTGTACCGAATACTTTGCGCTTCGTAGGCATATTACCGTTGCACAATTAAANGAAATAACTATGTCAGAAATAAGACGTGTACCGAATACTTTGCGCTTCGTAGGCATATTACCGTTGCACAATTAAAAAATATAGGATGAAGCCATTTACTGTACTTCAGATGTGGTTGTTAGATTAAGGCCCCTTTTTTCTGAAAAGGTATTGCCTCTATGGATTTCAGAATAAGTGGTCGCCTTGGCAAGAGATTTTTAAGCTCGTTAAAGTTTGGCTTGCCAGAGCCGAATAATTAAAAAAAAAAAAGTCTGCATCGACGAACCTGAGCCGTCAGATCCGCGCAGCAGTTGTTGGCTCCAGCCTTCCGTTTCCTAAGCGAATATTAATTCCTCGTAACGGGCAGATCCCAGACGATTTTTTTTGTAAGGAGGGTTTCGTATTCCTCTCTTCTCCCCTCCTTGCCCAACCCGGAATGCATAATGTGCCCGCATTAGCATGCGAAGTTCGTCTCCGCCCAGACTCTGGAACGAGCGGGCGACGTAAGGAGGGGAAAAAAAGAAAAGACTGCGCGAACTGCTTTCGCCGGAGGATCCATCACAGCGAAGGTACAGTCCCGAGAACACGATTCACCGTCGGACACCGTGCTGTGACTGCTTCTGGCGTTTACCCCCCACCTGGCAGCGCAGTCGGCAGATGAATGCACGAGTTCGCCGGAATGTGAGACGATTTGACGTCACCGTCTCGACTGGAGTCTCTGGAATGGACTGGCGACTTGCACAGATGCTCGGGATCAACTCCAGTTCGAGGTAGGTAGGTTGGGCTAAACGTCTCCTTTGCAGCGAGGTCGCGGTAAACGGAGTACGTCGATCAGATAAGCATGAACTGAGGCGGAATCAGCCGTGACATGTGATGAGGAACCACCCCAAGTCACCTGTGGTGATTTCGGAAAAACCATAGCTGGACAGGGAATGGAACCCAGGTTCTCCCGAGTTACGAGTCCAAAAGTTTACAACTGTGCCACCTAGATTGGTTCTCGGTTAAGAAAAAAGAAAAATGTTTCTCATAATCAAAGAGATATTACACGAAAAGCCAAAGCAAATCTTATGGGTTTTATTATTCTAAGGCGAAAGGCATAACTTTGTCAAAGAACTGCGACATACCACTGCCATTACTCCCTTCTACAGTCTTTTCACGGTAAAGTGAGCACTTTTGAGGCCCTAGTTACTTTTTACTTTCAGACATTTTTTAAAATCCTTTAACCACCTTGTTAAATAATTATTGCCATGTTAGTAATAAACACAAAGTATTCATTCCGACGATCTTGGAGGTTAACGTCTAAGGCTAAAATAAAATATATTTAATGACTATTATTCCAAAATAAAAGGGCCTCCAAATGTGCTTACTTTACCTTAAATAGCCCATACTAATTTTTGATATCCTTTTAAACTCCTTAACTATGTGTTTCATCTCATGGTCTGTTTAACACCAACGCTTAAACAACCATTACGTACCAGCTTCTGAAAAATTACATTTATTCAAAGTGTGGGTCTGAGAATACCTCCTAAAAATTAACTTCCATTTCATAGAAGTGCGGAGTGAATTCCCAAATATCGGGTAGATACATCTTCCATTATATATCAGCATACAAACGTGACAGAAAAATTTGTTGTAGAACATATCTGCGATGAAGCAAAGTAATCATTACACGGGCAATATTAACAGTTTATGGTAAAAAAAATAAACTTTTCATCACTCGTGTAGTGTCCTCAAATCACGGCTGAAATATTTTACATAAAATACGAAACAATGTGGTCTTTCTTCTCGTTATTCCAATCACAAATATTTGTCTATTTAAATGTAAACATTCAATGTAAACGAACTCACTAGGTGCTGTGCACAAAACTCCACGACGTTGTAAAATAAACTACCACTATCGCGAAATTGACAAGGGTGTTACCCGAAACAAATTCGTATTTGAATACTTTGCGCCAAACGGCTAAACACCGCTGTACTTCAACTGATCGAGATATGAGTTTCATGTCAAAGCATAGTGAACAATAAAAGCCATTCCATGTGCATATGCTTTGATAGGCACTCGCTACCTATAAGTATATTAAGATAGAGTGGTCACAGTGCATTTGTCTCCTGCCTTCAACTACGGCTATCGCAAGTCAAAATAAGCAGATGAAGAAAGTAGACGTTTCGATCTGAGATAACGATATTCTATCCATGTAAGTCGACGAAGCGGACACCAAAAAAATCACCCATTTGATTGAGTTTTTAAGTTATCCTCGCGTCTCACAATCTTGCCAAGAAGAAAAACACTGTTTTTACACCTCTAACGAATTGTACAATATAAAACTTTGTGGAGGTACACAAAAGTTTCTTGTAAATTTCCTAAAGAGTAATGGAAGTTTTTAACGTATATATTGTATGGTAATAATAGCACACATAAGGCTTCAAATATAGGAATATTTATCATCGCTGTTCCTTAAGTATTTGACCCTTACTAGGAATTATGAGCAGATTTAGAAATGTTAAAATGGACGTAGGGGAGAAAATCGTCCCATTCGCGATTTGTCACTATACGCATACACCGATGTGGTAAATGTGCGAATAAATTATTTTATTGTTAAAGTATTTTCTTTTCTTTGGCATGAAACTTCCCTGCAAACCCTGTTGTCAAAAAATCGATTATAAAACTGCAATAGGTTTTCCTGTAAATTCTGCAACAAA
The DNA here is from genome assembly GCA_002778355.1 of Clitarchus hookeri. Lineage (NCBI taxonomy): Eukaryota > Metazoa > Arthropoda > Insecta > Phasmatodea > Phasmatidae > Clitarchus > Clitarchus hookeri. The sequence continues at coordinate 22,278 of NQII01007928.1, read as the reverse complement.
AGTATTTGTAATATTACAAAATATAGACCTATATTTCAACTTTCATTATTGAAAAGTGGAAAACTTTTTTAGTTTTATATAAAACAAATCAGAATTACCACTACGAATTGAAAACAGAACAGTGTAGTAATTGTGAAATTATTGCGTTTAGAAAAGCAAATGGCAGAAAATATATGTATTTTAAACAAACAAATTACATACAACCAAAATGGTAGCATTTAAACTCTAGTAAATATTCCGCAACTTGGCGAATATTTGAACTAACCCACATGCATGTTAAAGATATAGTACAAACTTTCCTTGATATCTACTACTAACACGGATCTTGTAATATTACAAAGGATTAATATTACAATATAAATGTTTGTGCTGCTAGAAACGCCTGTAAAACTGCAAACAATTTCCCAGCACAAATTACAATTTTTTTTTTCAGAGATAAGTCTATTTTTTGGTGTTTTACCATTAGAAATTTATGTTTGTGTTCTACGTCCCACATTGTGCAAAGGACTTAAGACGAAGTAACCTCCAAATTTTAGAGGTTTCCATATCACTTGTTTCTGCGGCGCTCATAGAACCAATCATGCCATTACTTAGATAGCACCTGTCACTGGTCCACCCTTCCCTTACCTGACTGTGAAGGTCACCAAATACCCTAGTATAGCTATTTATTACGCTTAGTGATTAGAGAATGCTGAACCGGCAAACTTTATATGTTGTAAAATTGATATAAATGATATTGATTGAGCCACAACAGCGAAATCCAGTTGCAAATCAATTAAAACTGATGCAATGGATTCTCCGACACTCGCGTGTTTCTACCCTACAAGGAATGTGTCTTAGAGTGAGCACGACTATTAGGCAGTAACCACGCTCCGTATTCCAACATTGGACAATTTTTGTTTTGCCATTAGCAATATTAAAACTATCGTGGTTTAGATTAGAATATAGCTGGAAAAGTGTTTATATAAATGTATCCCGTGAAAGTTTCGTTATAGAACTTCTGAATCATTTTAAATGCAACTATAGAACTGCATTCAAGTTCAGCAAAACATATTTCTTTAATGAAAGAATTGTGGTAAGTGTAAAACTAAAAAATATACTCTTCTGTTTATGATTGTGTGGTTCTAAGAATTTTGTTAGCATTGGACGAATCAAAATTAGAGCANACGAAAGAATTGTGGTAAGTGTAAAACTAAAAAAATATACTCTTCTGTTTATGATTGTGTGGTTCTAAGAATTTTGTTAGCATTGGACGAATCAAAATTAGAGCAACATACACAAGAAAAACATCAGTCTGTTTTCATATTTGGTAAATCACACCCTTAATGCAAGACTACCTTTACTCAAAATATCTCATACACGGTAAATTATAGAGTAAACAAATTGAATCTTTCTTAAGAGATTCGATAGTACTATGTGAGCAAGGGAATTCGAAGAAATGCAAATGTGTTACCGTTTAAATGCCCCTTTCAGTCCTTAGAAAACGAGCGTATGTGTAAATATGAAAAGTTAATATTTGCTAATTATGATCTGTCTTCCGAAGCGCAACACCCATTAATCTATCATACGTCCAGAAATGTAAACATAATGTTACGACAATTTTCCACTTTCAAGTAATAGATATTATCCTACTTCCAACACAATAATTCCAAAAAACTCATTTGAATTACGATTGTCTCGCATTGGGACTGCGATGCGATATCTGCACTGTACGAAATACTTATTATTATCGAATATATTAAAATTTTTCTAGATAACTCTGTTGTTCTGAGGCTATTATTCGGAAAGTACACAACTTAACAGCTTGGTTATGGCTTCCTAGAAATTAACCTTCCGCAATCAGCATTAGGTTGATCGCAATCACCGAGTCAGCATTACAGAGTGAGCTGAAAGCTGTGTTGAATATCCACGGCCTAAAAGCTTTTCATCGGGAACACAGTAGCTGATTAGCGATGTAATTAGAAATCCTAACTGAAGGGCTTCACTGGTCACGTAGCAGAAATCTCAACTTCGAAGACGTGAATGAGTGATTACAGTTTGGCGCGAGCAAGCTACGTTAATTATGCCTGAAATGATTCGCCGACGGTTGCTGCCTAAAGTCCTATTTTCACAGCGGAAACAAAACAAATTTTCCTACAATCCGTTAGCACTCAGCAGTAAACCTTGAACTCTGCATAGCAAAATAAAAGAGAAGAACACCATTTAAAAAAGATCGGTGAGCAGAAAAATAACTGTTTGCTCCACCACACCGCACTATGCTCGTAGGAAAATATAAGGAATTGACAGCTCTCTTACAATGGCGGGAATAATTTCTCTCTTTCGAGATGAGGACTACCATTAGTATGGATTTACATAACTGCAAGATTATGCGAAATTTGAAGCCTATTTTCCGTAGAAAAAGAAAATAGGGTTATCATTCGAGAATCAGTATGTATGTATGCATTCATGCCACGAGGGATGCAGGCATTTAGAAATAAATGTATGCGTTCATGCATGTATAATTAGCTCGCTCTCTCAAATTTCCTAGTTTTAGACGTTACAGTTCCCATAACATTACCAGCCCCATTCCCTGTTAAGAAGGAAATTAATCCTGAAAATACTCTGCTCTCAAAGGGTGTTTCTAGATATAAAACATCAAAATATGCATTCAGTACGGTGAGAAACTGAGCCAAGACAGTTGAGCTGGGTTGAAATACAGTGAAACAGTTCCAACCATATCATAACAATTTGACGTTCGGTCGTGTAATAAATTCACAGATTTCCTGTTAATTTTTATGGGTTCACACTCAGAGAAAATGGCTCCCTGTAAATTTAAGCAGTATTGCTGTCAAGCCGCCGCTGAATGACTGAACTTGTCATGAAGAGTTTTCTTTGACTGCAAAATCGATTCGTATTCACAGCGCAATAAAATCGCGTGTGATTACCCGCGGGTAGATGAACGTGTTTATAATAGTTTTTCGGTTAATTGATGTAATTTTAAATAAACTACAAGAAAAATCCTGCCGAAACTGCATATAAGTGTTGTAACAAAATTTAATAGATTAAGGTACATTTTGGTGTGATCGAAAATAATAACTTAATTATTTTATTTTATTTTAATTGTACTAATTTGCTAAAACTGCTCAAAAGTGCGGTCAAAGACCCCAGGCATGTGCATTGGGGAATAAGCAGCTGCAAGCATCCCAGAGACGAGTACTTCCTCCGAATCACTTAGTTTCACACACCACGCTCTTTGAGTGCCTCCACACAAAATAATCAAGTGGATTGAGGTCAGGAGAACGAGCAGGCCATGAAATTGTTCCCCCGTGGAAAATACATTGCTCAACGAATCTGCGGATCAAATACTCTCGGACGTCACGAGAGAAGTGAGAAGTTTCACCGTCATGTTGAAACCACAACCGACTTCGAATACCAAGATGAATGTCTTCGAAGAGCTCAGGAAATTTGTTCTCCGGGAACCAAAGGTACTGGTTACCATTGAGACGCAATGGCAGCATTTATGGCCCAATGAAACTATCCCCAACAATACCTGTCCACATGTTGACAGCAAATGTTTATTTGTGGGAACGGATGGATCTGGAGTGAAGGTTTTCATCAGCCCACCTGTTTGGTTGTGTAAACTGATTATTCAATTTCGGGTAAACAATCCTTCGTCGGTGTACAACAAAAATAGTTAAATACGATCTTCCATAGCTCATCCCTGCATGTATCATCAAAAAATCTCAACTTGAAAGGGGAAAATCGTTCGGTTGGCGTGCTTGCACCCCTTGGGAATGAAATTGAAGCAACTGTTGTTTATTCCACATCCGCCAAACATACACATGACCATTTACTGTGCAACACGTCGTGAGCTTGTTGATAGATTGTTCTCTATAAATTCGAAAACATCCTTCCCAAATTTGGATGTGCACACTGTGCACTGACGGCCAGCGTCAGGTCTGTGAACATAAACACGAATATTGCTCAATTATTACTATGCAGTAAAGAGGATGGCAATAACCCATGGCGAGCAACCGTTTTGACACTTATATCTGCAATCAGCCCATTTCACGCAAGCGGCGATCAATTGCAACAAACGTACGGTGGTGTGGCACATGCCGTTCAGGATATAGCTTTGCATCAAGACATATAGCAGCATTGCAGGCACTATAAAACAATCGAATGTTGGTCAATCCAGCCAACATATACTGTTCCATCCCTGTGCTCCAAGCGTACGAAAACTTCGTACATTCTGCATGTTGTCACAGCACATACCTGGACTGTCATCAGAATGCGTACTGTAGTATAATGTTCCATTGCTCCGCTTTCAATGAACGACAAAGCACTGCGCGGTGATACAACATGGACGTCGCACTCCAATGTCATGGCGTATTTAATGAAGTGTGCAATATTAATGGTTATTTAACAAAAACTTTGTTATGGCCTCTTCTATTATCTCTTGAAGTTTGAGTATTGAATTTCATTAGACCCGGTACAATCATTCTCATAAATATACATTGCTGGTCATTAAAATAGTAATATCCAAAAGGACGCACCTGAAGAGTCCACATTAGAGGGAATGCGTACAGAATGGTAGAAAAATAACGTTATTTGTTGTTCAGCCGAGTGGCGTAGCACATGCGCCAATGGTGACACAGTTAAGGAGTATATAAGTGGTAGTCGGGAAGCCACAGATATATAGTGGGATTTTTTTTTTCAGCAGTTCGTATACACAGACGAAGTGAAAATACCGCTTTGTAGAAAACAACAATCATACGAACAGGTTTCCAATTTTTAACTACCGGAAATGTGGATTATTCTACCGCGAAATGGGTTCTTACATTGCAACATACACAACCAAAGTAAAGTGGACATGGGATCAATGAGTCTAGGAGAGACGGCCTGAGCGACTTGCAAGAAGCCAACTGCCCCGTTACACCAACTAGCGAGAGGGCAGACATCTGGTGCATATGGCGATTACGGACCGAACAGCCACATCAAACACCCTCATTCATGCGTCACATCAATCTGTGTCTGCACGCACAATGAGTCGCCGTCTCCATCATCAGGGCATCATGTACAGGAGCCATTACTGCGGCTACAATTGTGCATGGAACGTCGGGCCTGGAAGAAAGAATGGCATCGTCTTCTCCGGTGAATCTCGCTTCTGCTAGCAGCACCAAGATATGTTCGCATCCATGTCTGTCGGCACTGTGGCATACGCCTGACCGAGTTCTACATTATGCACCATCATACCGGCCCAGCACCTGGAATTATGACATGGGATGCTACCGGATTCCATTCCTCCTCGCGCCTAGTCGGCATTGCTGGTACACTGACCAGCAACCGTTACATCGCGGTCGTGTTGGAGTCGTTTGTTGTCCATATTTCCAGGGCCTCCTGGGAACCTGTACCAACAGGACAACACACGACTGCATATGCCACACATCCGACAGTTCCTGAGTGACCACCATGTCACAATGCTTCCTTGGCCTGTGCGTTCACTAGGTGTCTCGTAAATCAGAAACATGTGGTCCATAGTCGAACGACAACAGGCCTGCCACAGGACATCCACATCAACAATGGATGAGTTTGGGTCTGCATTGAAGCAGCATAAGCGGAGATACCCCAGAAGGTTATCCAAAATCTCTTCCTCTCAAATCCTCATAGTGTAGAAGTGGTTATTGCTGTCCGTGATGGGGCCACACTGTTCTGATTGTCCCATGCTCTGTACGTCTTGTATAGATGGAATGTAATCGTGTCACCTGTTTAAAATGAGTACTCGTTAAATAAATCTGGTTGTGATAGATTACCTCATTGTTGGTGTTGCAATTTTAATGGCCAGTAGTGAGGCAGCACATAGAACAAAAATTCTACAATGGTATATTTGTATTGTCCACCATCATCACGAGAAATAAAAACTATTTAAATTCGACTGTGATGGGCTGCATAACTCTGCTATCTCGAAATACTACCACTGTTACAAACCTGATAAAGCGAATATTAAGATCAATAAACTGTGTGCGGTATAATCAGTGTGTGTGTGGAATGAACGTTAGTGGGTAGCTAGCATACCTCGACGACGCCTTCTCCAGAAGTATGATCAACTTACATAGTTTAAGATATGGCGAATCTTTGGACTACGGGAAGCAGAGTGATAGTCCTTTCGAATTTCACGCAATCTGAACGATTGGGAACTCAAGAGGGAATAAAACCCGCTGGGGAGGACTCTGGGCGTTTCCGAGTGACCAAAAGATGGGATGGAAATTTCGTTGTATGAGAGGTGCGATCTTATCCAACAGTGTATCTTTCCACCATCTAGAGATGATGTGACAGAGTATTCTCGTCACACTTTTTTTTCTATCTGTCTCCAATTTCGTTCCCACATCATTGTGGTAAACTTTTTGTTTGCATCCTGAAAGTGTTTTCTTACTTTCGCAACCTGTGTCAGGATTTTGGTGATTGGCAGATGAATCCTGTACCAGTAGGTGGCGTATTAACGGAATCACCGAAATATGCTGTACGCACTGGACTGCTCCTTCTTGCCAAACACCTGTGATTTGCAAGTTGCAACCTGCAAGAATTTAGGGGGTTGTGTAGTGCTTCATGTAGTGTCATTGCCAATAGTATGTGACTGATGAAGAATGATATATGTAATGTTTTGGCAGATAATTATGTAAAGTATAGACTGTTCTAGATTCGCTTTGGGTAACCTCGAACCTTTCCAAGCGGCTCTGGGCTCGTGATTCATGGGTATCAGGCGCGCATGTATGTATATACATATAGAACAGAGGAGGACCTTGGGGGGTAGAAACTACTCGGCGAGGAATGTTCGACGTCATCAGCTAGAAGTTGCACTTAGTTACCATGATTTATACCACTCTATGCTGTGGGAAGCGAGATGCCACAAGAGATAAAGAATAAATGTGGGACTCCAACTTTTTCTGAGAGGAATTGGGACTTAGTCGTGCAGCAAGGAGCTATCTTAAAAAGAGTTTGACACGTGGCATAGTTAGGAGTATTAACAGAGCGGCGTTGTCACCAACCCCCCACCCTCCCAGCTTAAACCAGTTTAGGGGCTTCGGAAGACATGTGTCAGTCGTAATCACCGCAGAGAAAGGTCAAGCCGAGGTAGGAGCGCGTGCAGGCCATTACACGGGGTCGCTGCCGCACAGTCCTCCCACCCACCCTCCTCCTACACCCTAGCAAGCCCCGTGGAATTTGTAAACACCGAGAAATCACGAGATAGTCAGGCGTATTTCCGCCTGGAGTGAAAACACGCACCGAGAAACAGCTGACAGGCTTGGAAAGAGGTTCCAAGAATCCTTCCTCCTTAGCAAACCATGGGACAATGCGGACACGCACTGCGGAAGAATAAGCTGACAGTGTAAGTTCAGGGTCCAGGCCACCTCCCCCCAACAAGGGGACATGTGTAGACACTTGGGGAGGGAGACGAGAAAGGATATAAGCCTCTTGCGCGGAGGGTGGGGAGACAGTTGATTATCACCGCACAGAGAGGTTGTTCGGAGACAGTTGAATATCATTGCACATAGAGATCAGTTCATTATTACCGGACAGAGGAATCAGTCGTTATCACCGCAGAGTTCGTCAGTACCGCACAGAGAGAGGTTAGCCGCGCCGAGAGAGTTAGGCCAGGAGATCGGAACCCGGCCACGTTCGTCAGTCGAAGTAACGAGCAGTAAGTGGCGCGGAGTTTGGTACCACCACCCTGGGATGCGCAAGAAGGTAGTCAGTCGCGACATTTAGGGGTCAGCCAAATTGCACCGCGAGGCGCGAAACATAGACCAGAATAAGGGACAGTTACCAGAGTCACGTCGGACGAGTAGTATCACCATGCCGGGAGGCGAGTCAGCCAGTCAGTTACCTCATCGCCATAGTTATGAGTCACCAGTCAGTCAGTTAACACACACCGTGAAGGCGGAGTCGAGTGGTGAACTTCACGAGAAGTGCCATGTCGAGATAGTGGTGTTGTCCAGTGCAGCCTGTAGCCGTGAAGGACGGGTGCAGGCCCACACCGGGGTCCCTCGCCGGGACGTGGTAGGGTAGTAAGCAGTCAGTTACTACCCTACGCCGAGAACGGGAGCGAGTGGTAAGCTCCACTGAGGAGCGCCATGTCAAGAGGAAGCCAGCTGCGTGTAACAAGCCAACCATAGAGGGCCTTTAATAGGGACATCCAGCTCACCAGACCTCATCATTTGCCGGCACGTATCCGGGCCATCCAACTCACCAGACCTCAACTGCCGTAACAGCTACCACGCAACATGTTCAGATAAGTAGCCTCGTTGTCACTCAGGGACCTGCCCTGTCACCTAATGCCCCTACAACGTCGGAAACGTAGTCAGAGCATTGTAACCAGCCCTTCAGGCCAGAACTCGCAGGGCGGTAATGTATGAGTGAATTCTCGTTAAATAAACCTGTTCAAAACTAAGAAGTCGCGATGAAGTCATTGTGTGAGATACCCTCAAACTCCCAGGCACCTATAGTCTGTGCCACTAAACATTAACTGTAGACCCTACGAACCATCTGTACACCACAGATGGGGAGTAGCGTCATGTGTTAAGTGTATAAGAGTTTGTAGGAATGACTCGTATGATCTTAGGAAGAAACTTCTGGGCAAATTCTGAGATGACGGACCCCTCTGGTGAGTAGTAGAGTAAAAGTGGTTCTGGGACACAAAAGAAGATGTGCAGTGCGAAGTTGCTGAGACTACAGGATTTTCAAGCTGGCGAAGAAATGGTGAGAAGTGTGAATCACTCGAGCACTGCCAGCATCGCAACGTATTTGGTGGGTAGAGTATCCACTGCTCTGCATTGATTAGTGAATGTGGGTCTTCAGTGAAGCACTACCTACATCCTAAGTTGTCAGCTGAGTGGAGTACTTCGGCTTCAGGACTGATAATATGCTGTGATAATTAAGATATGCGATGGATGGGAAAAAGTGAAAGACTGAGATTATAATGTGTTTTTTTTTCCGCTGTGGAACCTCTCGTGTAATGCTTGCAGAAAGTTACGTAAAGATAGATTAAAAATACATCTGTGTAAATTATTTTTAATTTATTTTATTCAGAAGAAGCAAGTTTAATATTTTAATAGTAAAACATATCTGTTTTAATGCCATTTGAAATGGTTTATGTACGTTGAAAAAAGTTTTAGTAGTATTTCGAAAGAAAATAATTTAAGACCCTAATTCTACAACAAAAATTTGTATCACTGTCCATTGCTTTTACACATGTGCCAAACTGGGAAGATTAAATTGTGGTTCAATATCTCCTTCCTTTTTTGTTTGTTTTGTTTTGGAATCGGCGTTTCCCATCCCTTCCTTTTCCCAGATTACTGCAGTGCGGGAACTGGAGGAGATTGAGATGGGAAATTGTGGAGGATGTTGAGGTGAGAAGAATCCGCCACAGTATGCAACAAACATTTACGTAACAAACGTTAGCCTTATCGTGCATCTCTTAACACTCCCCCACATTTGTGTCCTTTGTGGGTAATGCGAGAATATAAGGTTTTTGGCTTTGACTTTTATTACTTTACCATGTGTATGTACTCTTTCAGTCTAAGGTTACTCTTGGGTCATATATATATATAACTCATATATATATATATATATATATATATAACTCTTTCCTTTGTTGGGTTTCAGGCAGTCTCCTTAATTTTTTTACGCTTAGTTACATTTTCCCGTTATCTATAACTTCGCTTTTTATATTTATATAATTTCATTACTTATTTTCATTCTACCCTGAGAAGTAGAATGATGTGATTTTCCTGCTTGTCCGCCCCAGTTACCAGCATATTATTGGCATGACATATGCCATTTTGACCATGGTGTAGTTTTTATACAAATACAATTTTAAAGTCTACTACTAATATATGATATTCTACCCAGTTAAATTTTTCATTTCCGTGTCTACGTGCAGCGGGGAGAGGCTCGTATTGAGGAAAAAAAAAAAATTACCCTCCCCACGGCTGGTCTTGTCATGCTCTACTAGTTATCCCTTCTCATGTCTTGGTCTGCACGTTCCGGTTTCGTTTTTCGTAACATCTGGCTACTGTTCCTCCAGGTCTCAATCTTTTTTCATAGCTGGTTTTATATATCATTAAGTTCCCTCTGACGGCAGGGAGGGCATGTCCCCCTACTGTCATCAGTCTCCTTGTGATGTCTCATTTACATCGCATTTTTCAAGAGATTTCTCAGTTTGTGTAGAGGGTGCAGTGTCACTACAGTGCTTATATAACTGTTTTATCTAATTACTACCACCTATATGTACTATTCTGTGTATAGTTTTCACTCCCAACAGAACGCTCTTATAGAGATTCCACTGTTTTTCCTATTTTTATACTTGGTAGGATGTGGTATCATAATCATCAAGCTGTTCACCGTATTTCGTTGAGTTTTCTTCTATCCACTGATCGAATTGTTCAACATTACCTACAATGTTTTGTGAACTCTTGAATGATGTGAGAATTCTGCTAGTCATCAATCTTTTTTTTTTGGCTTCGATTCAAAGTTCATCATCTTCGGACAGTTTTGAGTTGTGTGGTGGACATCATATTTTACATTGCAGTTTTAATAAAGGGGAAAGTTTATTTTAAATCACAGTAGTTTCCATTTAAAACTGACTTGTCCGGTCAATAATTAAAACTAATTGTTATTGAGCGAGGTTCAGTGCTTACTTAATATTTTTTTTTTTTTTCATGTGGGTGAATGTTAAATGTTACCCTCCCTTTTATACGTCAGATACAAACCCTCATGCTAGAAGGGCATGGTATTCTCTCTCTTTTGCTTTTTCTGTTCCTTCGGGGTTCAGTTTCCTCGAGTTTCTTCAAATATTGTCTCTCTTTCCTTAACCGAGATATAAAGGAATATTGCTCCTGCCAACACCTGTAGGGCCTCAATAGATATGGTTCGGTACACCTCTTTTTGCATGACAGTAGTGCAAACATTTGGGTCTCCAAAAGCATCTTTTTACTACTACAAGCTACGCATTTTTATGCCATTCTGATACTCCATAAGTTGTTATTGCAAATACTACTACTTTGGCATTTTACCCCAATCTCGTTGACTGGTTTTGCTTGTATGACGACTCTGTCAGTTTCCCTTCTTCNCTACTACTTTGGCATTTTACCCCAATCTCGTTGACTGGTTTTGCTTGTATGACGACTCTGTCAGTTTCCCTTCTTCGTATTTTATCTTCTCCTTTCCATTTTTAAATCCTTTAGGCTACGAACCTTTTACTTGGCAGGAACACCATACAGTAGTGAGGTAAAAGGCATTAATTACTAACTTTCACAATTTTTGCAAGCGTAATGGAATCTACGAGTCATAGGTAGATTTACTTATTATGTTTGNATAATTACTAACTTTCACAATTTTTGCAAGCGTAATGGAATCTACGAGTCATAGGTAGATTTACTTATTATGTTTGATTTAAATCTCATAAAATTTTAATTCTATACTAAAGGTTTTGTTTTTCTGATTTTCCACATCATTGTCGAAGTTGCATTCGACATGGATAAACAAAGCAATCTATTCTGAATGACGACAAGTATATGTCAACAGAGTTCCTTTCTTGCCTTCTTGTTAGGCTTAGCTTCAAAAGGTGTTGTTTTAGTAATTTTTTTAGCAGTCACATATTTCTCGCGAACTGGGGTGCACATTGACGTTACTGACGTAGAAGACATTGTGTGCTCGAAAGACTTTACTTGCATGGAGATACGTAGTCACAGTCTTCTGTAGTTAGAAATGAGCAGGCGCCTGTAATCTTTTAGCGCAAGCAAGTTAATTTTAATTTCACGTTGAGAAATGATTATTGCGTTTAATATATAGACACTTTTTTCGGAATCAAAGGACATGTAGAGGTCCTGAATTAACTTCATTGTGAGAGTTAGAATATAGGAGTATAGTTCTGCAAGTAATAGACCTCGTACTAACGTTAACCAGTGGTGTGTAGTGAACTGTTGCAAGGTAAGTTGGCGTTAGATGTGTGCTGTACCCTGTTGCTCGCTAGTTTACACTTCCACCACAAAAAACGTAGCCACAGGACGTGTGTAATGGGTCCCTTGCTGCTCGCTTGTGAGTGGTCGGAATGCACTCAGTTTCCCTGGGCTGCACCGTGGTTACTGGCTCCTGCTGCGTGCACCGAGAATGTACAGCAGTGAGCAAGCACCAGCTTACCTTGCAACACTTCACCACACGCCACAGGACGTGTGTAATGAGTCCCTTGCTGCTCGCTTGTGAGTGGTCGGAATGCACTCAGTTTCCCTGGGCTGCACCGTGGTTACTGGCTCCTGCTGCGTGCACCGAGAATGTACAGCAGTGAACAATCATCAGCTTACTTTGCAACAGTTCCCCGCACGCCACTGACGTCAACTCTCGTTTTCGGAAATCCGCAAACAGGAGCTACCAAGTATTGGTGAGGTCTCGGCAATATTTACCACATTTTACAGAACATATGTTTGCAGCCATTTATGATGTCATGATCAGTGAAGTGCCGAAATGTCTCTCACATTTGAATGCCGTATTAGATTATAAACGACACTATACTCCATACTGCGCNTCAGTGAAGTGCCGAAATGTCTCTCACATTTGAATGCCGTATTAGATTATAAACGACACTATACTCCATACTGCGCGAGTGGCCTTGGCTATTGAAAGACTGAAACTGGCTTTGCATGGGTACGAAAATAGAATTGTGTTGTGACACCCCAACCTATCCACACATTGCAAGTAACAGTGGTAAATATCGAACAAATATTATAAGTGAAAATCTTTACTGACTGGAAAAAAGAAGTTCAATTTAAAAGAAAACTAGATCCCTAAAAAGCGAGAGATAATTTACCTTAGGCATAATCAGTTTTACCATTTGTAAATGGCAAATTAATTCCTTTGAACTGTATATTTTACCCTCAAAATTGGTTACACGAATATGTCATTATGTTCATGATAAACAATTTATCTCGGCACCTTTTGCAAACTGTAAAAGTCTTTAAACCAAATCCTTTACTTAAAACTGACTGCTAGTCACCCTCCATATAGTACAACTTACTCTGGGCTATGGTGAACTTGTACACTGCAAGTCCCATTTTCGGTCTGTTTGTTAAAGACAAACCTATTTCGTGACACTATCACAAAAATTGTAAAAGGCAAAATGCTGTCGTTTTGCTAGAATTTCAAACCACTCAAATGATGTATCAATTTTACTGCCTGCTTAGGTATAGAATTTCCGACTTAATAAAGTTATGCTAATTTTTTCCTCAATTCCAAATTCCCTCCATAAATTTACATTAAAATTGACGATTCCTCAATGTCAACCCAAACTTAGTTTCTTATTAAAACAATTTACGCAACACTTTTGGTCATATGATGACTCAAAATGGTAACAAGAATGGTCTAGGTCATTTTAACAAACACCCAGAAAAAGAAGATAACTGATAGCCATGCCAAAAAGTCAAGAAGCCGTTTATTCGTCGAAAATTGCTCTATCTCTGGCTTATTAGGTAACAGATAAACACCTTTTTCCTCCTACATTGGTGATTCGACAACACTGGATGTTAAAATTTTTTTCGTTAATTAGATTTGTCAACCAAACAAAAGCTATAGTCCATTCATGGTTACTTCCAACTTTTCTGAAGCCCTACTAAAGATCTACTTCCAGGATATTCCTCCGCCTCACGCAAACAAATCTTAACTAAGTCTAGATAATTACACCAAAGGAACAGCGCACCGAATTCACGGGCACTCAGTGTAATATTATTTTGCATAAGAACCCTTTCCTACTAGGAATACCAACTTACCTGTATCCTCCTGGTTTTTTTTCATATTAGAGCTAAATTTAATATTATAATTAATACATAAAATATACGTTTTAGTTCAGTTTAACCAAAAAGAAAATATTTCTAGATTGACACAAGTAAAAAATGCTTGTTAATACTTGACATATTTNTAGTTCAGTTTAACCAAAAAGAAAATATTTCTAGATTGACACAAGTAAAAAATGCTTGTTAATACTTGACATATTTAGGAAACTACCAAAGACGTCATACATGAGATGATTTTTAAAAGGTTTGATTTAAAAAGTGTAAAGATGCCACGAATNAGGAAACTACCAAAGACGTCATACATGAGATGATTTTTAAAAGGTTTGATTTAAAAAGTGTAAAGATGCCACGAATAGACTGTATGACATAAAACAAGACTTGCTCAAAATCCAAAGTGGCGTGGAGAGATTTGGGTGGCTCTTAACATCGACGTCTGGAGAGCCGATTTGGGTAAAGTGAGGTGAATACGGACCAGCGTCGGAATTCAAGTGCGGGGGAAACGGGAGATCCCCGAGAAAACCCGCTGACCAGTGGTTTCGTCCAGCACGATTACCTCATGCAATAATCCGTGAGCAGCCCCGCCGGTAATGGAACCCTGGCTCATCTAGGTGGGAGGCGAGTAGTCTAACCACTACACGTAAGAATCAGAAGAAAAGTAAATTGTTTCCTCGGAGACTTGAAACGTCTAAACACGACACGTCGACAAGAAACTCAGAGCACTGTCCGATCCGATGCATCGCGATGCTTGCGCTCGTGACGTTACAGCTGTAACCCCGGCTCGCACGAATAGCGGGCTGTAGTAACTATGCGACCGCCTGGTGTAGTAGGTGGACCTCGCTTCGGCGTCTGCGAGCTACGTTCTCACGTGACCCCAGCTTACTGCCGTTCGCACGTCGGTTGCCGAGGAAAGTTCATCGCTATCCATGGCTATCATCAGCACCGTCTTTGGTTCTACCGACAACGTATGCAGCGTTTTCCGATCTCAAGAGCGCTGCCTACGGACTGACAGCTGTGGAATTCGAATAGAAAATACCCCGTTAAGGAAATTTCTCGTCAGTTCGTTTCTTCCAAAGACATTCTTTTCAAACAAAACGTATTCTTCGCGAATTTTTTTAGGAGACGTTCTACAGCGGAGTTGTTCCCATAACATGTACAGCATGTTTTCAAGGAATTTTTAAAATTTCTGTTTAACAAAAAAGTACATACTGTCTAGCTATATCGTAGGGATCTTCTAAAAAATTCACAAAAAATACACTTTGTTTTAAATGCTTATCTTTAAAGTTAACGCACTGAGACGAAATATCCTTACCGTGGAATTTCCTATTAACATTTCGCAGCTGCCAGCCACAGTAGGCAATCCCCTTAACTACACAAATGTTGTCCGAAATGGTCAGGATGTAACAGTTTTTTCTCGTCGAAAAATGGGCGTTGTCTGCACCAGACGGTAGTTGAAAAAAAATGGGACACCTCGTCTCAGTATTACTTACAAATAAATTCTTTTTCTTTCCCCCACCCTCCACATTTACAAAGAGTATTTTTTCTACGAGTGGGGTAAGTCAGCTACAATTATGTCTGACATTAATCACACTCGACACTGCGTATTGTGATCATCGCAGGTTAGCGTGCGTACAATAAGATTCCAGTAAAGAGTTCCGGCCTTATTAATTGCATGAAGTACATCAAAATGTACAATGTGAGGCGTGTTTTGCAAAGAGTGCCTTCCACATTCAACCCCATCCTTAAAAGAAAACTTCAGAATAACTGGATGCCACAGTTATTTTACGATGCTGTCCGACTGAACTAGTTCGAAAGATGACCATGTGAGCATGCTTCCTTTATTCTTGCAGCGTGGTGCATTTTATCCAGAAGGCTTCACCTGCTGTGCAAACTGTAAAGTGTGAATTCCATGGCAGGTGTATCGGAGTTACTACATACGGATATGAGACAATAAATTGTATTTTTGTGGCACGTTTTCATATTAGAGCTGTGTCAGTCGTTCAACAAAAGCTTCAAGACACGTGTGTGCCGACGCAGAATATACGTATTGCGGGAATGTCGGAAATTAGGCACCATAAAGTCCCTTTGCGGAAATATTTATGTTTGTTTACAGAAGTTATTAAATGAGTATGCGTACCTGTCACCAAGGAAAACCTATGCGGGAATATTGCATCTAACGTCAAAGAATGAAAAATAATAACAACTTGTAGCACAAATTCGTCAAGAAACAAGAGGCAACTTCTGCAGTGCAATTCTTTGGAACGCGATATTACTTTGATAGAAGTCGTGGGTTTGAATCCCGGATATTGCATGTACTTGCGCGGCGTATCAAGGCGTCAGTTAAAGTTTAGTTGGTTTTTAAGTACACACTCGATCAGCTTAACTGCACAAAGGCGATAACAAGCTGCACTGAAAAATAATAAACTAGTTAGTATCTTATATGTGCTAATATGGCTAGGTACCTAATCCCACTTACAGGTTAATTCCTACATAGCAGAATGCCGACAAACTCACACAGCAGTATATTGTTAATCGCAAGGGGAGTGAGATATTTAATAACTTCAATAAGATCCAAGCTCATCACAGAGCTTTACACAGTTGTATACAAATCGATCCAAAGAGTTAATTAAGACGTGAGTCGAACCTTCCAATAGTATAATTATACACCCTCGCTATATTATACTAATTTACAATTGTGTTTTTTTACATTATATTATACGAAAGTACATCCTCAAATTATCATAAAACTATAAAGTCATTGGCAGCATTTTTAAATCGATTTTTTTAACACTTTAGTTAGAAAAAAATGGCAACAGAAACGAAAATAATACTGTGAAAATTCGCATCATGCACGATAAGATATTCCACACTTATAGTCAGCAAGTATGAACTTAAACTTTATATTATAATGTGTCGTACACATTATATACACTGAAGAGCCAAAAAAAAAACTGGTGTAGTCGTGCGTATGCAAATAACAGAGGTATGAAACCAATCAAAGAAACGCTATGTGGTCGGCAGCTAGATCGGTTACTAAATTTAAGTGTGTTTGATCGTGGTGTATAGTCAGCGCACGAGAAATGGGACATAGCATCTCCGAGGTAGCGATAACATTTGGATGTTCGCGTACAACCATTTCACGAGTGTAACGTGAATATTGGGAATCCGGTTAAACATCACATCTTCGACATCGCTGCGGCTGGAAAAAGATCGTGAAAGAACGGGACAAACGACCACGGATGAGAATCATTGAACGTGACAGACGTGCAACCCTTTCTCAAATTGCGGCAGATTGGATATTTTGACTGTCCTGCAGGATTCATGGTGTGAATTGCCTCCTGTATGCTTTCAGACATAAGTCGAGTCCATGACACGTCGCCTTGCGGCACTTCTGCGTGCTCGTGGAGGTTGGGGCGAGGGGAGAAGGGGGTACACAATATTAGGCAGGTGTACCAGTTTTTTTGGCTCTTCAGTGTATATACAACGAACGTGTATCCATAACATACGGACAAAATTTAATAGATTATTCCTGAGCTGGAAATAGAAAGACTGAAATAGGTATCTCATAGTTCCCGTAAAATAGCAAGGGCGGTAGACGCTTCCAAAAATTGAGAAATAAGCATCATTTATAGTCATATTTAAGGAACTGCTTGCGGAATAGACCGCCCTCGTAATTATAGTAGGCCACCGATTGGTCGGAACAAAGGTTTCCGAAAACATCCCAGTAATTAGCCAATGAGAGTCATTGGCGGAGTAATTAAATATATTGGAAGGGAGTGGGCAATTAGCCAATGAGATTCAGGGGTGGGGCAATTGGTAAATTAAATATATTGGAAGGGGGGTGTGGAAGTGGTCAGTCGTTTGATGGGTACGGTGCTGGGGACAGCACCAGCAATGTAAAACATTATAAACGAAAAACCAAGATGGCGGTTGTACGAAGGTGAGAGACAAACAAAAAACCAAGATGGCGGATTGCACCTACCAATATGGCGGACGGCTGCATCTACTACGATGGCGGACGTTAGCTGGCATACTAACAATTACTTTTTCTTCCAAACCGGTTTGCGCCTTCAGTGTTTAGGCAAAATAAATTCCAACCCCCCTCCCTCCCAATTTTTGCAAATTGTCATAATTAAAATGACTAGAATAAAATTTCTCGAAATTTTAATTTCCAAGCAATCTAATGAAAATAATTAAATTAAAAAATATATTTCTTTTGACTTTCTTTGAAAGCAACCCACATAACCTCCTCAATATAAATTTAAGCACCTTCAGCGCCAAGGAATAACAAAATATATTTCATAAACAAATATATACATATTTATATCTATTTTTCTTATATCTATTTGTTTTATTAAGTTATTAATTAATCATATAGTAAAAGAAACCTTTACATGACTAAGCGCCCTCAGCATATACATATATGGGGAAAACAAAAAACCTTTTCTTTTAAATGTCACTGCACGATTACACGATGAAACATACCCGGTGGACTATCCCGGGAGACTAGGGACTCACCCACACATTACATGCGAGATTAATTAGCACACTTGCACACAACAGATCAACATGTCAGACAGACATCACGACACGGACAGCCACTCAAGCCGGGGGGCTGGAGGTGAGCTCTACTCCCCCGCTGAACCCAAAACCACGTACATTTACTTTAAAATAGGCAACCCCAAATTAAAAGCCTTAATACGGGTCCGGTGCCCAACAAGAAACAGTTACACGGTGCCCCGCCGCCGGCACAATGATTTGAGTGTGTGTCGGGGTACATTTGTTTTACAAACATCCTGTGAGTTATGGGAGCCAAGGCTCCCGGTCTCACAACACCAAGGCCATTCGGTGGCGTATGAGAATTCGGTGGCGACTCACCTTTTTCCTACAAAACGCTCACATGATTTTCGGTGGCAGCGATACAGTTCCAAGCTTGCATGTAATACCAGTACTTCCTGTACTGGATTCTGTAAGACACAATACACTAAAACTAACGATATAAACAACACCATACACTACACAAACAATAAAACAAAAAACAACACGGTTGTGTCGGCATGACTTTGATACATATGGTAACCCTATTTAGAGGATAATCAATTTGAACTTTTAACGTAGAATTTAACATCCCGAATGGCCCTAAGGCTAAGTGGGATCCAGTCTTTTCAAAATTTCTTCTTCTTCTTGTACTGGATTCTGTAAAGGATCATGTAAAGTATTCACACAAGATANTACTGGATTCTGTAAAGGATCATGTAAAGTATTCACACAAGATAATGCTAGATGGATAAATATACTGGACGATGGAGAAGTTTATAGTGTAAAGGAAATAAAGAAGAAAGTTTATGAAACAGCATTAAGTAATTGGAGAAAATAATGGGAAAACAGTGAAGGCAGTACCGAGATTAGAAATTATATAAAGAACATCGTAGATTGGTATGAAAGTAAGATTTCTATGAGTAANCTGAAGGCAGTACCGAGATTAGAAATTATATAAAGAACATCGTAGATTGGTATGAAAGTAAGATTTCTATGAGTAAAAGCATGAAGCAAATAATAAGTGGACATGGTCAGATTAAGAGTTATCTTAAAATAATAAATAAAGTGAATGATGACACATGTGAATGCGGTAACGGAGAACAGAATTGTTATCATGTTATATAGATATACAATATGTTTGAAACTGAGAGAGAAGAATTACAAAGGATTTTTAACAAGAAAAGAAGAATTTTGGCCGTTGGTAAGGTTTAAAATATATGATGAAGAAGTTTATAAAGACATTGCATGGTTCATCGAAAGTATATATAGAGTGGTCAAGACCATGAATGACGATTTGTTAGATTAGATTTAGGATGGGTAAGAGGAGGTCAAGGCAAGAAGTTGATGGCCGTGACAGGCGAGGCCAGAGGGGCGCCCAGTTTACTGGGCAAGGGCCCCGGTAGCGCCACGCTTGCTGGCAAGGCTGTCATGGAACAACTAAAGCCTTGATTTTGGAATGGGAAATAGATTAGGTAACAGGTCTTGGCTTTTAGATAGTTGAAATGAGTTTTAATAATTATATGTTATATATTATATTATATTTTATAAGGGTTAAAGATTTATTTTGTTAATATTTTATTATATTGTATTGTATTAGTATATTATTATATTTTAATGTAATTAGTGTAAACTATAAGTGATGGAATAATTTTAGGAGTAAAGCAGGAGGGAGTATGGGTCTGGGTGACAGCCTCCCCGTGGCTCCCCGTGGATACTGGTTTTGTAAACCTGCTGATAGTCACCACTCCNTATGGGTCTGGGTGACAGCCTCCCCGTGGCTCCCCGTGGATACTGGTTTTGTAAACCTGCTGATAGTCACCACTCCCTCCTGGCGGATATTCTCAACTTTTTAAACAAATATAACAATTTTAATATGAGATAATGGTTTTCAATATGTTGTGGAGAAAAATTTTTAGTGGAATATTTTACTGGTTTTAAAAGCAATAGCCATTTTATTTTAATTTGTTCTGAAGTCAAAATTGTAAAAGCTATTCAAAATTACGAATTTTAATATTTTGAAAAGTTTGAGCGTTGCCTTGGCAGTGTGGATTTTATCAATTATTTACAAAAGGACAATATATTTTACTAATATTGAGAATACTGCAATAGGAAAAGATAGTAGCAAAGGAGCAAACCCGGAGGGCCTCATGTCTATGAGGGTTACATGTATTAATATTATTATTATTATTATGTACGGAATCACACACCGAATATCGCCAGAAACAAACTGAAAACCTCAGTACTATAATCTTATTAATTTTTGGTGCATGTTATTTACAGCAAGTTTGAAACACTTCCTACATCATCGCCTGTGCAATTGGCACAGCAGATGTGCCACAGACGCATGTAGTTATTATTGCCTACATGCTAGGCACTTTATTGCCATTTCACAAGCTTTGTTATTTTCATTCCGATGGGATGTATTAACGAGAAGATCCCGAAAACATAAAACAATATTCGGACCGTTATAAATGTATTTTCCTTAGTTTCCAATATTTCGCAAAAATGGACTTTATAAAGTCGATTTTCAGGTGCTCATACCTCAGTTTCGTTAAAAAGTGTCCCATACATTTCTCACTTGATTTAAAGACTAGCCTCATGAAGCTCTCTGGTAATTCAACTCAACGCTTTGTGTGTATACAAACATACGTTTCGTAGCTTTTTATACGTTATGACAAAAATTATTTCTTAAGAAAAAAAAACTTATTCATAGTACAAAATGTTGGTTTTATTATAAGTGTCTGTCAGAGATAAACATAGTTAAGAAATACATGGAATGCAGAAATTCAATGCTTCTTTATAATTTATTAGTAAAAAATTCCTGGAAATATGATTTCCTCTTCAAAATCATAACTGAAAATTTTCTCAGTTGAGCCGTGTGTCTGGCATCACTCTTATAATTGTTAAAAATGCAGGTGGAGATGGGGTTACTAGCATAAAATCTTGCTGCAGCGTAAATTCCGAATTCTAGGTTGATTACTTTTGCGCATTGAAGTTCGGTGTGTGGAAGAAAAAAAACATATATTCGCACGAAAGTGACGCGGGGCAACGAGACGTACCAGCGACCGGCGTTAATTAAAAAAGGTNAAAAAAAACATATATTCGCACGAAAGTGACGCGGGGCAACGAGACGTACCAGCGACCGGCGTTAATTAAAAAAGGTTGTGCTCTCGATGGCGCCTGCACAGTGAGGTGGACCCAGCGCGCGTCTAGTGGCGTCCCGACGCCATTAGCGGCGTCGGATTGCCGAGCACGCAGTGAGCTTTTAACGTAATGACTTACGTTTCGCACGCACACATGCACGCAACCTATACTCCTCTCATCGAAAAACTCGTAGCCCTTCCCCTGTTTACCCATCCAACCGCAATCAGAAGCGCAGAAAATAAAAAGGGGAGAATTTTTTAATATACGAAATGAGTGGGACCCCCCTCCCCTCCCCCCTCCCAGAATAGCAAACCTGACATCCCATGATGCATTTTTAAGGCTCACCTCATGTATGCAAATCAGGCGTTTCAGGTTTGCTTGAGTGGATGAAAATTATGTGTGGTACAGAAGGGGGAAAAAAAAACAACTTTACAATCCCTTGTGCATTCAAACCCTTCCGCAAACTCGGTATTATTATCGTGTGCCCAGGTGGCGCGAATCGTGGTAATTCAGAGTGCCTAGCACACTTGTTGTGATGAGATGAATAAAACAAATAGATGAGGGGGGAGGGGGAATTGCGTGTGAGAGAGGTTGTTGTCATGAGTGACGGAGATATTATTTTGTTTACTGCATCCCACCATTCCGAATGGCGTTTTCAAGCGCTACCGCGTGTGGGAGGTGGGACGGGGTCCCCCAGGACAAGGTTCTGCCGTTAATTGCAGACGTCACGGTAACTGCAGATCAACTTCTCCCTTCCTCTATGTGCATCCTCGACGCC
>NQII01007927.1:50238-81532 GCA_002778355.1 Clitarchus hookeri | reverse complement strand
AGTACATAAATGCGAGCATCGCATTGAACTGACGATCTCGAAGCCGCAAGGTGTCGTTGCCATGAAACCTGCAAACAGTTTCTCCGTGCCCTTTAACAATGACTCACAATGGTGGACGATATCCTCGATGTGCACCAGTANAAACCTGCAAACAGTTTCTCCGTGCCCTTTAACAATGACTCACAATGGTGGACGATATCCTCGATGTGCACCAGTAGATGTCATTATGAATACACATTAGATAAAACTGAACTTCACTCTTATCAGCCATATCTGGCATGTTATTTTGTCCTTGGAAGGGAGTTTCGTATGGTTATAGAGCAACAAAATATTTACACACTATCTAACCAATACTTTGTGTGCATAACATCCAAGTTGAAAGAAGCAGATGGGATCTATCCAACCACGAACAAGTTGGTTCGAAATGGGGTACTACACCTTTCAAACACACAATGTATGCGGTAAATTGTGTCTTTGTTAACCACCATTAATAAGACGTGGGCATATCTTCAATAAAAAAAAATAGCCTATTACTCATGCAACAAGAATGGCGGGTTGGAACACAGTTGTTGGCTGCAAATTTTCAATTTATACGGGAAGAAGTTTGAAGTGTGCATACTATCTATGCTGCTGAGTTTAGCTGAAGACTACAATAATATAAAATAGACGAGGGAAGATGTGATGCTGACCACATCACATTTGTGTGCCGTGATGGGATTATCCTCAGCCCGTCCTTCTTACTTTGACCAGTATAGAGCGGTTTGTTCCTTCCGTGGCTCTGAGCGACCGCGAGCGTGTGGAATTACTCAATTACATCAAGAAAGAAAACGTGACTTAACTATTATTGATTTCCTCACTCTTCAATTAGTGCTCGTACAGTTTAAAAGTTAACAAATTACAGTCTATGAAAACGTAGATAACGCTAAGATAGGTTAGTTGATGTGGTTTGATTATGTTTGGCGAAAGATACCGAGCATATAGAATGGTCGACANTGAAGTGTGCATACTATCTATGCTGCTGAGTTTAGCTGAAGACTACAATAATATAAAATAGACGAGGGAAGATGTGGCAATAATGATGACCACATAACATTTGTGTGCCGCGATGGGATTATCCTCAGCCCGTCCTTCTTACTTTGACCAGTATAGAGCGGTTTGTTCCTTCCGTGGCTCTGAGCGACCGCGAGCGTGTGGAATTACTCAATTACATCAAGAAAGAAAACGTGACTTAACTATTATTGATTTCCTCACTCTTCAATTAGTACTTGTACAGTTTAAAAGTTAACAAATTACAGTCTATGAAAACGTAGTTAACGCTAAGATAGGTTAGTTGATGTGGTTTGATTATGTTTGGCGAAAGATACCGAGCATATAGAATGGTCGACANTTAACGCTAAGATAGGTTAGTTGATGTGGTTTGATTATGTTTGGCGAAAGATACCGAGCATATAGAATGGTCGACAAACTTGCAGTACATGCCTAAAAACTGTTTTGTGGTGACAAAAATATATTGTGGTGGCGGCCAAAGATTTTTGTGGCACAAACTCATATTTTCGGCATTTAAATATTTAGTGGCAATCACAAAATAATTGTTTTGTCACCAATAAATTCAGTGTATTTGCAGGCTCTAATGTCTGTTGGTTGCAGCAAAATGCTTACGACACTAGCAGCATTACCATTTAGTGAGACTCACAAGAGTGAGTTGCGGGTTGCGGGCTTTGGTAGGTAAGTATGGTTCAGCCTCTCGTCGAGAGCATAATTGAGGATAATAAAGTCGATGATCTTTATTACGGAACGTTTGTTGTTATTTCGGACATTCATTGCAAAGTTTCATCAGCATGGTCGCACCCGGGTCCTCTCAAAAATTAAGTTTAGTGTTATACCAATGCTCCACCTAATTCGATGGCGAGGACTTTCGCTTGAGCACGAATACATCTCAATTCTAGCAATTGGCACACACGCCAAGCCCTAAACACTTCACCTCATCAGAAGTTTATTTTCTGGTAATATTTATGTGTAATATTTACTCGTAATAAAGGATTACGTAATACATCCCCAAATTTTAAGAATATCTTTCACGAATTCGTTCGAGAAACAGAGATTAATATGACGTAGTGGCCAAACCGGNATATTTACTCGTAATAAAGGATTACGTAATACATCCCCAAATTTTAAGAATATCTTTCACGAATTCGTTCGAGAAACATAGATAAATATGACGTAGTGGCCAAACCGAAAGGTGGCCACCCTTAATACGCCAGTGTGTATGAGAAGAATATAACGGATATAGTTTTGGACTTGCTGTAATATGTTTTACTCCTGACGCCACGAATGCTATTGCTGTCAACTGAATATTTCGTGGCAGTCAATAAATATATTTTCAATACTCGTATGTTAGTGAGCATCAAATAGCTTTAGTACTCGTCACTCCACATGTTATTGTGCGTCCCAGTATGTTTATTGTCAGTAACGTAATTAGGCCATGGAAAGGATGGACCAAACTGTTAAGTAACTGCTAACAATGGTTATGTTGAGGGTGTATGGAGCTGACCTGTGGAGGAACTGGCGGGTGACGTCCTCTATTGGCGCCACGTACTTGCTGATGGTCCCCGGGTGAAGTATCGGCCTCTGCACTCTGGTGCGGAACTCTCTCCACGGCTCGCCATGCCTGCAACACACGCCAGCGACACCTCCTCACTCTGCCGTCTTGCAGCAAACCATCACTTTGGAGAAACAAACATTACGTATGAGAACAATGTTCAATCAAGCGTTTGTATGTTCGCAGGCATATCAACAACATTAATACACCATTACTCTATAGAAAATTTTTAAGAAACTAATTTTGCAGATGTTAGGTTATTAATGTATACAGGACGTATCTAAATACGACCGACAATCTTGATGAAAAAAAGTTAAATCATATATGTATACGACATATTGTCTAAAGTAAACCCTGAGGGCGGTACATATATTTCAATCTGGATAAAAATTGATCCGAAGCTCTTGTTTATTACAAATATTGTAAAGATTGTTTAAAAAGAAACACTGAGTTCCTGAATAATCTATAATGGAACAAAGATATGTAAATACCACAACACCTGTCTGTCGCTGTCATTACTTTAGAACACAGATAGTATGTATATTTTCAACTTCTTTTTTCGTGATTAACCTGTAGCTGAAGTTTGTCGTTTGAATTTATGTTCAAATATATATAATTAGGTATATAATTACCTCACTCATAAACGCACAATCCAAACCGCTGGATGCACAAGCATGAAAATTAAGTGATGACTTCCCCTTGGAGTGCAGACGCCCACTAAGAGAGGGTTTTTTGAAATTCTACCTCTAAGAGGGTGAAAAGAGGTAAAATCTGTTTTTGATGACCCCGCACCAGTTTATTAACGTTATGAGATATCGTTATCTTCTGAGCTTCAAAACATTGCCTAAAAACATAGTTGAGGATTTTTTTAAATTCAACCGTTAGGAGATGAAAAGGGGTAACGCATTTTTGAGGAATCCTCAATAGCTGACTAACCAGATAAGATATCATTATATAATTTCCATTAGTAATATGTATATAAATGCTTAAAACTTTTTTTTAACGATTTATTGCAATTTACCTTTTAAGGGGGTGCAAAAAATATGTGTTTTCTAAGAATCCTCAATAGCTCATTAACCCGCTAGGTTACCTTTACGCTATTTGCTTTACATACTTGTCTATATTAATACGCAAAAACCGGTTTGCAGGATTTTTTTTTAAAATCCATACTCTAAGGGGATGAAAAGGGGAAATAAGTATTTTCGAAGGCACATGAATAGTTCTTTAACCCGATATCACAATATCCTTTGCTTTACAAAACTAACCTATATTAATGCGTAAAAAATAATATTTTGGATTTTTATTTTTATTTTAACCTTAAGGGAGTCTATAGGTGTAAAACCAGTTTAAGGGTTTTCCTCAATAGCTCACAAACCCAATAAGATATCGTTATGCTCTTAGCATCAGAATGTTGCTTTCATAAATACATTAAAACTAATTTAGAATTTTTTTTTAATTGAACCCCTAAGAGGGTGAAAATGAGTTCATTGTGTCTTTGGGGACTGATCAAGAGATCATTANATTTTTTTTTAATTGAACCCCTAAGAGGGTGAAAATGAGTTCATTGTGTCTTTGGGGACTGATCAAGAGATCATTAATAATATGATGTCAAAATTTGCTTGAGTGGCCAGGTTGCATTTCTAGTAAGTCAGATGTTCCAGGTGTGATTTCTGGCCATATATATTTTTTTTTGTCAGGAGAGCAGGCTGACTTTTGTATTGACCATTCATCCTCACAACTTGGACTACAATACAAACTACCCCTGACTTATTCTGCTTGGTTTATGTAAAAACCGGCTTTCAGTCTGAACACAAGTAATGTGATGTACGTATGCCGTGAAAGTTGATCAATATTTACCATAATCGCAATAAATCGTAATTAACATTAAATTAAAATTGACCATCGAATTTTAGACCTTTATACAACTAGTAATTGAGTTATGTAGGCAGATAAGGAAATGTTTGAATATGTTAAAGTTGATTACAAAAAGGTTCTGAACATATAAGAACTGAATCGAGTCAAAGGGATGGGTCCAAAAGAGAATTAAGGTATTTTGAGNGTCAAAGGGATGGGTCCAAAAGAGAATTAAGGTATTTTGAGCCCTCCCCTTGTAGCTTGATTTTACACTGGATAAAATGGGATTGTTTCTGAAAAGAAGTACATTGTTAGCAGTATAATGACAGACACTTACTGACATTTAAATGTTGCGATGAAATGAAGTCTTACTCGCAAGCACGTGGTTTGAATGTGACGCACAGTGCTCCCCTCAAGTAGCCGCTCCTTAATAGTTCTCTAGATCCACCACTGTGTCAATACACGTCAGGTTGAACGTTATGTTAAGTAGGTAATCTATTAAGTTGGGTTAATGCATTTCCTATGATTTAAATGAATTTAGGAGGTAACATTAATAATCATATAACAGCAATAAAAAGTGAAAGCGACGAAAAGCTGTCTACAGAGGATACTTTTTGTTTTATGACTGCACATTATGACGCACTTTGTGGCCTTAATGCTTGCCGAACTATTTGTGCGATGAGAAAGATATTTGTTAATTTATTGTATGCCGTTCGGATTATCGCCCAACGTCCTTGGTGAAGTTAAATCAAGAGAAAATGCTCTGTTTAAATAATTGTAATAAACATTGTTATTTACGTTCTCTGGGAGAGCCTGTGTCCTACACGTTGTTTATCTGAGGTGATAAGCTCATGACACGAGATGAGAGATGGCGAGAGATGGAGCTCAACCTCCCGAATGGCACTTTTACCAGCACAGAGTCACTGCACACGGAAGTTCCGAGCCTACTATAAAAAGTGACATACTTCATATTTAGCTTTTTTCTGCAAAGCGGAGTACAGGCAAACATTTGCCTAAACTTATCAACTAGTATTAGAGTATAAAGAGGCAGTCTTCTACCCTGTTAAAATTAAAGAAAGTTTCAGGTTCTTTGTGCGATCGGTAGGAGCATGTAAGCTGGGATATTTGGTAATCCAGGAATGAACGAGCATCAAGACATACAGCAGTTTTCAAAACACCTCCGTTCTTAGTGAAGTGTCCGCTCTTCCAACCTATTCTTATTACTAACAGCGCTATAACAGAGTATGTTATAATCAGCTGGCAAACTCATTAAGTTGAGATTAGAGGAAGGATGGACAGTATATCTGTGAGTGGTGAACTACGCACGCGCTACCCAGGCGGAATACGGCTGCCTCAACACAGCATAGCATTCGCAAGCTAGTGGTTCCAATCCTCCACGACAGTCGCACTCCCACATCGTCATACTTCCGGCCAATCTTGCGTGTGGTCTGGGGCACAACTGCTTCTTACTCTCACGCCACAGTGCCGTTTTCAAGCGGCAATATGCCGCAAGTCAGGGTAGGAAGTTATAATAAGATATTAAACGGTGCCCTTAATTGGGGTAGTCGTGTAACTGAAAGACGCGAATATTTGCGCACTTTGCAGCATCATTTTCATATTAGTGGGCAACAAAATCACAAGCCGTGGCAACGGATGAATAACGACGTGGGAAACGACAGTGGTGTTAGCTGATGTTCAAAATGCATGTAATATTATGCTCCAATACCAACGATTTGTTGTTCCACATCTCGGGATGCTTTCATCCAACATGTTCTTAAGATCACTTAGAACATCTCAGTGTAACAGCCCGTTCAATATCTGACACTGTAGGACAAGTTACTTGTGAATAAGCACTTTGATGATAAAAATACAGGTCAACAAAGTTTGCATGTAGTTCCAGACTTTATATCGTTTCTCCAATCTTAGGGAATTTGGGGATTTCCACTGACATGATTGCTGTTTTGTTTCAAGGCTTTGATCATACCTCAGTGTTTCATATGCACTAATTATTTGTAAAAAATTTTTTTGTTGCTTTTACATAATTGTCTAAGGTCTGCACACATGAACTCTATACTCTTTATGTTAAGTCATCAGACGATGAGGGCAAATTTCACAGTTTTTCCAATTTATCGTTTAAAATTTGGTGGGAGGTCCCGAATGACAAAGTATGGGAGTAGTATGTTTATCTGCGTTCTGTTTCAATGTATTTGAAACAGGTGTTGTGCGGCTGGGCGGCTTGGAGGCTTCGGCTCGACTCGGACGAGCTTGGCAATCTTCGGCTCGACACAGGGGCTGCTCGGAAGCCGACTACTCAGGTTTGTTGAATGTACCCGAAGGTGTTCGGCAGTTATGCCCACTAATTCTTCAAGCCATATTGGTTTAATGGGCATAGGGTGTGCCCAATCGTAAATTGTGTATTTATTATCAGATTTGAAACAAAATGGTTACTATAAATTATTTATTTATTTTCTATATTGTGCTCAAATTATACGTATGGTATTGCGGAACATGCAATAGGCTCTCATTCAATGATTACAATTACAGCCCCCTCTCTTGAAGACTGATTAATACACGATACCAGAATCAGCAAATTATTCATTGCCTCGACTCTTTTGTAGGTATCTCGAGTTCGAGTCCCGATATTATAAAAAATATTAATTTTATATTGGACATATAAAAAAATGTTGTAAAATTTCCCAGTGTTTGGTGAATACTAAAGGCGAAACGGAAGTTTTAATATTTTCCCGTTGGTTCTCAAGATATATTTACATGAAATAAGTTGACCCAGTGTTCATGAACTCGCTGTCATATAGGTACTCAACACATGCAAGGTCGCAGGCTCGGGTGTTCTGAACCGCTGTGCCGACAGTTCTGTGCNGCTGTCATATAGGTACTCAACACATGCAAGGTCGCAGGCTCGGGTGTTCTGAACCGCTGTGCCGACAGTTCTGTGCAAGTTCAGATCAGCCATCTTGCACACACACAGAGCATGTTTTGAGAGGCGCGCGCAACTTGCAAAGCCTACATCTTCCCTAACTCTGTAGTTTAATGATATGTATTTCCTGTACAGCTTGCTCCTCTGCAATTTTCCTATTTTCTTCCACTATCTCTGTCTGATTGTTATTGTTTAATTCTTAGGCTTCGTTGGGAGTAAATACTGCACACAGCCAGAATGCAAGTCTGTGTTTCAAGCAGGAACTGTGTTAAAGGGTTTAGCCAACCCTGTGGTTCAACCATCTGCAAGAGTCAGAGGTCCATCAATCCTTATTTAACAGTGTGCAAAGCCTTCTTGATCTAGGGCGCAAGAGGGAATTACTGTGTGTTACTAGAAGGGCTCTAACGAAATGGGAGAGTTGCTAGAACCACACCCACTTCACCTTACACAGAAGTCGCTCACCATTGGGTCGAATCTCATTTCTCGCGCGGAGGCGAGGAGCACCTTGTTTCTCTGGCGGAGTGGTGACTCGCTAGAGAGGCCACTGCCTCCTGTGGAAGCCAGCTGACCTTGGCGTATGGAACTAGGTAGCACTAGCTCAGTGATACGGGACGCAACTTAGTTTGACCTTGGCGAGTTCGTGAGTGCCGCATTATTGGCTGTGATTGTATTATCATTTCACTGATTTTAGAAAAAGCAGTGATAAGTGTTTCAACTTGTTGCAGAGTAGGCAAGCTTCTAATGGGTATGCAATTCTTAAACTAAAATGATTTTTCGTTCTGCCAAGAATATTTTCACAGAAGAAATTAACGACCCTTACCGTATTTATGTAGTACCAGTGGCATAACTTATTATTACAGAATACATAACTATAACTCACAATCAACGGTGCCCATACAAAAAGTCTCATATTCTATAATTTAACTGCTCCAGGGACTTAATGTGACAAATTAAATAACATATTCAATTTCAAGTATGCTATTTGATCCAAGTCGTATTATTATAAGTTCAACAGTCATAGTTGCGTTAATAGAGTTTCTCAAAAATACTCAGAAATATGCGTAAATGTGCGTAAATACGCATGAGTTCAGAATTATAATTCAGTCGCAACTCTTTCTTTGCATTTCCGCGCACACGGAAATAACTACAAGTTTGAGATGAAAGTAATAGAGGTGAAATCACAGGATTACTTAAACAAAAGTTGTATGTAAAATTATTTTTAATTGCTGAATTACTACATGAAATTTTAACCATAATTTCGAATTTTAAGAAAACATATAAGTTAATTTTTGCGCAGTGTGTCTATTCAATTAGAAATAAATGAAAAAAAAAACTACAAAAAGTTTTGAAAATTTTTACTTTTCAATGCACTATTTGAAAAAAAAAATGAATTTGAATCACTAATGTAATTTATAAGGTTTAGAGCCCTGTTATAACTTGCCCACACGTATGCTATCGTTTTAGGATGACATTGTACTAATAAACTGTATATTGTGTTAGTTGACAGGAGAGCCGGGAACACGAGACATAGCTGGAGCCTCGCGGAGTGTTCGACTCAGCCGTGACGATGCACTAAGCACCGCGCCACACTGCACTTCTCGCTGTAGGGGGCGCAAGCTAATTCCTTGTTCGCGCGCGCCGCTACTCGGTCAGTGATAAGGTAAACAACACCGTCACACTTTCAACACAGTCACAACCGGCCGGTATTACACTAACACACACACCACCCCGCTTTATTATAGTTTGCACTTAACACAAAACATATCAGTAGATTGAGTGCGTCGTTCTTTTCTATATTTGTTAATAAATTCCATTATTATTCAATGTTACAAAACAAAATTAAATAAGCAATTACAGATAATATACAGAGCTGAATCTTATATATTTTTATGACTTATAGTTTAAAGGATTATTTAATTTTGTATTAATAAAAATAATAAAACAATAAATTTAAGCTTTTATATTTAGACCGTAGTACTCCGAACATATATTACATAGTTATCAAACCCATTTAATACATTTTATATAGACCTATAAAATACGATCAGAAAAATAAGGCTTAACAATTTTCTTTAATCTGATGATGACAAAATATTTGTAATAGTCATAGTTTCATTAAAACTATGTTTGATTATTGTATGATTTTCAGGATTATCCGCAAACATTCAATATGTTACAGAAAATGTAATATGATAGATAACTTCATAATAATTATTGTAAAATACTATAATATAGAGATTATTAATTTGTAGAAACACTGCATAGACAGATGTTATGAATTTATCACAAAAATATGTAAATACTATAAAATATTTGTGAAATTTAATTTTGTATAATGTGTTAATGCTATACAGTAATTCCGAATTTTTATTAAGTTTATTGTGTTAGCTTTAAGTTAGCGTAAGACTCCATACACCCTTCCCACACTTGATATATAGGAGGTCTCACGCCGCGGCACATTTGTTCTTCTGATATACTTATTTTTAATATGATAACAAAATTTATTTATGCCCCCCTACGTACCAAACGCTAATACTATTCCATCCTAACAGTCATCGAAAAATTATGCACCGACTTTTAAGACTGATCATGTAATTTATAATTTCCCTAGCGAACCGGCCCGAATTCACCCGGGAACAATTGAGTTTTACAGTGATACACTAATAAATAAATAGGGAAACGAAAATTCATTTATGTGAAAACAGAATTATAAAATTATACTATGTTGGCCTAGGTTTTTAACTGATTACGGCAACCCAAAAGAAAGTAACTATTTTTTACCCGATAGCCAAGAAGTAGGGTATTGTTTTTGAGTGTATATGTGCAACTATCGCGTAGTTACCACATTTCCGCTTTCCAGCGTCGATGTATGAAAATCAAAAAGGAGATTCATCAAGTTGTAGCTTTACGAATAAGTGTACTTAGGTACTACTTTTTGCGCTTGGCTGAGGGATCTAAATCGATCACCAAAGTTAAGCAACGTTCCCAGCGGCACACATTTGGATGGGTGACTGTTTAGTGACATAACACCTGAGCGCTTCAGGGCTTCAGGGCTTCGGAGGGCACCTTAAATATTCGGTCCCGGTTGATATCGATTTATAGCAGTCGTTAAGCCATTTCAGAGGTCCTTTGGCGGCCTGATAAACTCTCTTTTTCATTGTCATCGGGGGAGATGTTATGGTGCAGTAAATGCGGACGAGCCTAGCGAACAGCAGCGACGCGCTGGTATCCAGGCCAGGCGAAGAATATCAAACACATCACAGTAATAATAGTTTATAAGACGTATGAGCGNCGACGCGCTGGTATCCAGGCCAGGCGAAGAATATCAAACACATCACAGTAATAATAGTTTATAAGACGTATGAGCGAAGCGCCAGCGGAGCTCCCCTCCCAGCGGCGCGGTAGTTGGGACGATTACGTATATGTAATACGGCAACACTGTGCACGCGAGGTCTGTCAGCCTTTCTGTCTGTGGACCCACGCCGAGATGAAGCCATCTAGATGCAGCTTGGCGTGCTGCTCGTCGCTTTCCGACTCACCTCTCTGCCTACGGCGATGGTATCATTAGGACCTCCCTCGCCAATAGCTTATAATTACTGTTACTCCTAACAAGTGTATTAAATATCTGTTCTGGCTTCATAATTAACTTCAGTTCTTCCCGAAGTATAAACATTCCATAGTTCCTAGACACATGTACAAAATATTTCGAAACGTAACATTGCGCACCTNTTCTTCCCGAAGTATAAACATTCCATAGTTCCTAGACACATGTACAAAATATTTCGAAACGTAACATTGCGCACCTCCAAAGGTTAGGTACGGTGTAGGGACCTGAGTTTGAGACGCAAACTATAAAAAGAATTGTTAGTTCACTTAAGGACATAAGAGAAAATTTCAGACACCGTTTTAGAACCTCATAAACGATCGTTTCGATCGTTTTAGCTATCGGAAATGGGGATCAGGGTAAGATACCGGTAAGTGGTTCGGAATTTTATTAACGACCCGAAGTTATTTAAGCCTTTTTTTTAGCG
Source organism: Clitarchus hookeri (assembly GCA_002778355.1). Lineage (NCBI taxonomy): Eukaryota > Metazoa > Arthropoda > Insecta > Phasmatodea > Phasmatidae > Clitarchus > Clitarchus hookeri. The sequence goes on along the minus strand of NQII01007927.1, from coordinate 70,113 downwards.
ATGTTTATTGATTAATTTTTCACTGTTTGATATTCATGCGCAACTGATACAAAGATTGAAAAAATTTACAAATGTGATGCATGGCTTAGGGCACTGAGTTCAAAGCCTGAAATCGTAAAAATTTTTAATGTTCTCGAGGACTTAAAAAAAATCTGGCGATTTTCCCGAGCGATGGGAGAATGTATATACAGAGCGCTCACGTACGCTGATACCTAAGTTGATGTTCAGGCGTCGAGAAGTTAACATCGATTTGGACGCATTATCTCGCTTTACAGTNGTACGCTGATACCTAAGTTGATGTTCAGGCGTCGAGAAGTTAACATCGATTTGGACGCATTATCTCGCTTTACAGTGAATATGAATTGTGAATACGGAGGTCTGCCTTTGACCTCATTGAACATGGAGCCGCGACCTTCATCAACGCTGCCTGATTGCCGACTGTTTTGATTCCTCGATTAAGTGTTTACCTTTGGTTAAAATGCTCGTCGACATGAAATAATTTCCTCTGTGAAAAGTCATTTTCGCACGAGGAAGAATTACGACAATGGGTGCATGCAGTTTATGCAAGGTTATATATTGTGGAGCCACATCAAGAACTGTAAAGATTCGTCTTATGAGAGAAAGCAAGTGATATCGTCAATTACCCCTGCTGCATCGATGGGTACTGATTCCACAGGCGATTATGACGTGACAGTTAATAATGGAATGAGTGCAGTAGAGTCGGCATGAGTGGAATGCATACTTGCAAGACGTTCCCGTGAAGTCGACGAACTTCAAAATAAACGGTCGTCGGCTCTAAATACTGATCATGTGCATACAACTCCTGCTACAACAAAAAGTAAACTTGATATTGAGGATGAAGCAGGAGGTGAAGACTATCATGAAGACAGCATTGATGATAATGACTATGNGCCATTTCAGAGGTCCTTTGGCGGCCTGATAAACTCTCTTTTTCATTGTCATCGGGGGAGATGTTATGGTGCAGTACATGCGGACGAGCCTAGCGAACAGCAGTGACGCGCTGGTATCCAGGCCAGGCGAAGAATATCAAACACATCACAGTAATAATAGTTTATAAGACGTATGAGCGAAGCGCCAGCGGAGCTCCCCTCCCAGCGGCGCGGTAGTTGGGACGATTACGTATATGTAATACGGCAACACTGTGCACGCGAGTTCTGTCAGCCTTTCTGTCTGTGGACCCACGCCGAGATGAAGCCATCTAGATGCAGCTTGGCGTGCTGCTCGTCGCTTTCCGACTCACCTCTCTGCCTACGGCGATGGTATCATTAGGACCTCCCTCGCCAATAGCTTATAATTACTGTTACTCCTAACAAGTGTATTAAATATCTGTTCTGGCTTCATAATTAACTTCAGTTCTTCCCGAAGTATAAACATTCCATAGTTCCTAGACACATGTACAAAATATTTCGAAACGTAACATTGCGCACCTAATATAAGGATTTAAGCTTTCTCCAAAGGTGAGGTACGGTGTAGGGACCTGAGTTTGAGACGCAAACTATAAAAAGAATTGTTAGTTCACTTAAGGACATAAGCGAACATTTCAGACACCGTTTTAGAACCTCATAAACGATCGTTTCGATCGTTTTAGCTATCGGAAATGGGGATCAGGGTAAGATACCGGTAAGTGGTTCGGAATTTTATTAACGACCCGAAGTTATTTAAGCCTTTTTTTAGCGATGTTTATTGATTAATTTTTCACTGTTTGATATTCATGCGCAACTGATACAAAGATTGAAACAATTTACAAATGTGATGCATGGCTTAGGGCACTGAGTTCAAAGCCTGAAATCGTAAAAATTTTTTAATGTTCTCGAGGACTTAAAAAAAATCTGGCGATTTTCCCGAGCGATGGGAGAATGTATATACAGAGCGCTCACATACGCTGATACCTAAGTTGATGTTCAGGCGTCGAGAAGTTAACATCGATTTGGACGCATTATCTCGCTTTACAGTGAATATGAATTGTGAATACGGAGGTCTGCCTTTGACCTCATTGAACATGGAGCCGCGACCTTCATCAACGCTGCCTGATTGCCGACTGTTTTGATTCCTCGATTAAGTGTTTACCTTTGGTTAAAATGCTCGTCGACATGAAATAATTTCCTCTGTGAAAAGTCATTTTCGCGCGAGGAAGAATTACGACAATGGGTGCATGCAGTTTATGCAAGGTTATATATTGTGGAGCCACATCAAGAACTGTAAAGATTCGTCTTATGAGAGAAAGCAAGTGATATCGTCAATTACCCCTGCTGCATCGATGGGTACTGATTCCACAGGCGATTATGACGTGACAGTTAATAATGGAATGAGTGCAGTAGAGTCGGCATGAGTGGAATGCATACTTGCAAGACGTTCCCGTGAAGTCGACGAACTTCAAAATAAACGGTCGTCGGCTCTAAATACTGATCATGTGCATACAACTCCTGCTACAACAAAAAGTAAACTTGATATTGAGGATGAAGCAGGAGGTGAAGACTATCATGAAGACAGCATTGATGATAATGACTATGATGATAGTATTGATGAAGTATCTGATGAGAAGGGTGATAATTCTCTCGACGTTCTCTCACATTTCACCAACGAATTTCCTTCGGCAAGTTGTGTGAAGAAGACAGAAGGAGTTANAAAAGTAAACTTGATATTGAGGATGAAGCAGGAGGTGAAGACTATCATGAAGACAGCATTGATGATAATGACTATGGTGATAGTATTGATGAAGTATCTGATGAGAAGGGTGATGATTCTCTCGACGTTCTCTCACATTTCACCAACGAATTTCCTTCGGCAAGTTGTGTGAAGAAGACAGAAGGAGTTAAGAACGTACATTACATATTTCCCGAAGATCTGAATTAATTTTTTGATAGACACTGACTGAAGGAACGGAGATATATCGGATAATGTGATGAACTGCTTTTTTATGAAATTGTAATCACAAAATAGTAATAAATGTTTATTATGAAATAATTGGTTTTCCGGTTTTTTTTGTGTACCATATTATTTTATTCCTCACAACTTTAAAGTGGTGCTATAGGCACTCGACTATTAACGTAAATATCTGCATATGGATTGACAGTGAAGAATTTATTATAAAAATCCATGGATAGTTGACTGCATACAAAACATTTATTCTATTGACATGTACACTTTTGAAGACAGTTGGTGACTCTTTGTTTTTAATGTGTGTAGGTATACACAGACGACAAACCCATGGATTGAATATGTATTAAAAGATTGATGGAAAGATTGCGAAATATTGATGGAAAGATTGAGTAAGATTGATGGAAATTTGTTAAAGATTGACGGTAATATTGCTGAGGAGGAGGAGAACTGTGAAAGATTGATGGAAAGATTGGAATTTAATGGATTGATAAAAATATCGTTGGAAAGATTGGACGATTGATGGTTTGTTGTCCAAGAATACCATGGGAGATATGACTGTTTATCACTATCGTACATTCCAAGTCTTGAGGGACTACAACTATTGGTATTTCAATTAATGCCAAGTATGTCTTTAAAAGTTGGTTTAGATGCCGATCCATACCATAATTATATCGTGACTTGGGCAGGTGGTTGCTACTTGTATGAAGAGCTTGGTTTAGTCACATATACATTCATAAAAAAAAATCTAAGTAACATACTTACACCTACAAAACAGTCGAGGCGTGAATAATTAGCTGATTCTGGCATCGTACAGTCAGTCTTCAAGATTGAGAGACTTTTGCATGTTTCCGCAATACCGTATGTATAATTTCGGCACAATATAAATAATAAATAAATAATTCATAATTTAAAAAACATCTTTTTAATTGGATAGTAAATACTTAATTTACGATTTGACATACCCTATGCTAATAAAACCAATATGACTTGAATAATTAGTGGACGTAACTGCCAAGCACTTTCGGTGCATTTGGAGCAGTCGTCATTGACAATGAATAACGCATTTCTTAAACGGGTTGAAAAAAGAAAATGTTAGAGGGTGCTCTATAGTATCATTCTCAAATGCCAGTTTTGGTATATGATAAATCCCTGCTGCTGTCTTTTCCAGTTTGGAAATGATTTCATCCAAATTCGTTGTCCCTTCAAGTCTTTCACAATGCCGATCATAAAACTGTTTCAACTAAACGTTATAACATCGCCCAATGTAACCAAAAATGGCTTTCCTTAGCAACAGTGATTCGCAGACTAGTTTCTTAGTAGCACTGGAGGTGACAGCTAGCAGCATCGCAGTATAAGACACCGTTGAGGGGCGACATTGTCGTCCAGGGTAACTTTGGCTTGCATTTGGTATTTTTGGTCTCTTGAAATACAAAACCTTATACAAAATGGTTGTAAAATAGCAGTAAAGTCCCTGACAAAGTCATGTCCGCAGGGCCTAGTCATGGATCGTCTATTGTGAAATGTGATACGTGATCGAATATTAACACAAACTTTCCCGCTCGATAAAGGTAAATTCATTGACAGACTAACATTGGTTATTGAGTGGTCCAGCAAAAAAATTGAGAAAAGTATATGCTACGAAAATATACATATATATACAGTCTGAAAGAAAAACGAATATAGATTTCACATAGAAAATGCAATGCATAATACTCGCAATGGGAAACGGCCAGTTCTGTGAAGAGTGTAAATTTTATAGTCGTCGTCCTCAAAAATGTATTGGGCTTTTTAAAATATATGGAATATATGTGTGACAGAACTGTGATTCCGTTTCATAAGCTCAAACACATGCTTCGAACATTATGAAGAATTCAAAATATTATAGACAATTTATAAATATGTGTTTGAGTACGGTAACTCAGAGCCATTTATAAAATTTTCAAGGGATGGAATCTGTGAAAAAAGCATAAAATAGTGTGTCTTACTATGTAATTCCTCTACTAGATGCTATTTCGAATATGTAGTCTTATTGAAGAAATAGCAGCGTTGTATGAGATCGCGACCGATAGGCAGCAAACATCTCAAGAGAGAAATAAAGTAGACCTTAAAGACGGGAATAAAAATAGAGAGCATTTGGGAAGGAAACATAAGTACAAAATCTTCTATGATGAAAGTAAAGGACAGAATACACAGGTAAAACTTGAGCAATACACTGCACAGTACTAGACACGATGAGGATAATTCAGATCCACACTACACCAGTTTGGTACCGTAAAGTCTCTGATGTACACAAAACAAATTAAAGGCTTAGAAATTGTATGCCACAATACAGAAGGAACTGAATAACTTGGAATGTTTGAAGATAAAACTGATTGTCTAGCTAAGAGCTAAGGAATCATTCAGTTTTGACAAAAAAGCAATCACATGAATAAGTACTGGCGTGCCGTGATATTGTATGGCTTCACCAGAGAAGTCGGAGCAAGGATTAAAAAAAAAAAAGCAAAAAAAGCAAAAAAAAAAAAACACACCATGCTTTTAAACATGATTGCAGGGGCGGTGCAGAGAAAAATGCAAGTCAAATTGGAATATCAGATCAAAAAAATGATGTCTTGTAAGGTTTTTAGTTGGTAGTTGCTTACATTTTTCGGATAAACTGACAGCAGCATTGGAGTCCTGCAACTGCGTTTCAGTGACAGTAAATATATCTGAAAAGGGCATACAGGTTAGAATGCCATTTATTATTGCAGAAAAGACAGAAGGGAATTAATAGACAATTGCTGCTTCTTGACTTAAAGTAACCACAAGAAGAAAAATAATAAAGAAAGATATGGCATGTGTTACCAGCCCGGTTCAACTTCATATTTATAAAGAAATGAAATTGAGGAGACAAAGAGCAATCCTGGATAACATAAATGTTATAGTATTTCCAATAGTGGTGGTCATCCATGGGCTGAAAGGTTGGCTGAACAGTTGACAATTGGATTGTAACAGTAAAGCGGACAGTCTGCGAAATAAGAGGACGAGGGTTCAATCTCCAAGAGGTCAAGGAAGTATGCATAAAGATGTACCGAAGAACTGTTCACTGAATGTAAGCTAGTAAGGAGATTAAAAAGACTCGAAGAAAGAGCTGCATTTACGGTAGAGGCGATGTTATTGATTTATTATGAGAAACTCGGACAAAGACGAAGATGGCGATTTCACGGGTGGTTTAGGTGAATATCAATGCGCAGACAAACTGACACAAAAATTATAAAACCGAACAGTGGCGATTGTACAGAGGGTGATTGTAGCCATTTACAAACACCATTATGTCCATCGCAACATATTTCGATATAAAGAGAAAAAACGCTTTCACACTAAACTAATGGTCCATGAAGACTATAAAATGGGATCAGATTTTTATTTCGCACCTCAACGAAAGAATATAAATGAATACCTAATACTTCATATGGTATTAACGACCAAAATTTGGTCAAAGCTTTTATTGGAAATTATTTTGAGACAGTGTGTGTTATGGAATGGTGTAGTAATCGGACAAAGCTCTGTTTGGAAATCAACTACACTAGAAATAGTGATTTGAGTTTGTTTGCAGAAATATTTGTCTATTTGAATGAGATATATTGCTGAAATAAAATACGGCAACAAAGTTTACTGGAAACAATACACTCAATTGAAAGAATACATTTTAAACCCTGATTCCTTTGTTAACATCCATTCCTTCATTGTTGGTTTCATCACTATCATTGCCTTGCAAAGTTTAGTGTTCACTGACAGCACCTTTGTCCATCAAGTTTGCATAAAAATCACGTTGAGATTAAATTTGACTATTGCAAAAATATAATATGGCAACATTTCACACTGAACAAAATACACTAATTCATAGACTTAAAAAAAAAAAAATTTTTTATCCTGAGTCCTTTGTCAACTTCCATTGCTTCATTGTCTATGTCTTCATGACTATATCCTTTCATAGGGCTGTTTTAGAAAAAAAGCACAATCGTCCATCACTTTACCGTAAAAATCAAGTATCAAGTTCAGTGTTGGTATTCCAGCCTTTTCCATAGTGTTTTGAGAGGAGTTTGTCAANTTTTCCAGCCTTTTCCATAGTGTTTTGAGAGGAGTTTGTCAATGCCATTTAATTTGCAAGGCTTGATTTGACATCATCATACAATCGTTTAGGTACTATGTTTTCTGCTCTCAAGCCTCGTTTGCATATCCCACGGGCATTTCCAATGTCTGTCTTATAAAACGGNCAGGTACTATGTTTTCTGCTCTCAAGCCTCGTTTGCATATCCCACGGGCATTTCCAATGTCTGTCTTATAAAACGGTTCACCTCTCACTAGTATGTTATGACATATTTTAGATGAACGTGTCACTATAAATCTTTTGCATTTGGCAAACTGAAGATGCCTTGATTTTATTGGCTTAATAACGTTACCAACAGATTCTTTTCAGTTGTAGAAAGATAATCCCAATGAATTCCCAGGTCTGATCACAGCGCCATGCTTTTCGAATATCTCGACAGTCTCTTAAGCCTTCAGAATAGTCTCAATCTTTCTTACATCTTGCTTGATACGCCTGAAAATACGGCCTGGTGGAATATACGAATGACAAGGAACTGGGTAGGTTATGATTACCTTCTCTACGTCAGGTGGAGCCACTGTAAGCCACTTACAAATCATTCCAACGAGGGCTTAGCTCTTGTCCTGATCACAACAGCCGCCGGCAAAGAGGCAAATTGTGGTCAGTGTTTTGTAATCTGTTATAGACANTAGCTCTTGTCCTGATCACAACAGCCGCCGGCAAAGAGGCAAATTGTGGTCAGTGTTTTGTAATCTGTTATAGACAGCAGACGTTATCTGATTTGATCCCTTTGCAGCCTCATTTTCAAGCCAACTGTAAATAAATGTGTTACGTTTATCTTGTTTGTACCTAGATGTTCCCTTGCATAAGGTGAGATTATAGAGGTACTGTAGTAGGTATGGGTGTTTGGGTAACACCATATTATTTTGGCAATCAAACGACAATGTAACTTCATCTTATTCTTCATGCCGGAGAGACTCGAAGAAAGCTGATGCTCTCAATTTATGGGTTCTACTTTAAAAAATTAGAGATCTATTTTGTTCTAGTGTAGCGGCCAACTTAATTTTTGTTCCTAATTCAAGACAATATGAGCACATGTCGGATGCTGGTGTTTTGAAGCTAATGTTGAATTCAGAAGTAAATATTATCCTGAAGAACTCGTAAGTGACGTTCAAGGCTTAATTTTGCTCACTCTGCAGAGTATGGTAACCCCTCCAAAGTTTCTTTATAGATAAGTGGCTTGGTAAATAATATGTTTTGGTGGTCTGTGATCTACAGGAGTGAGATTCACCAGATTTCAATGAGCAGACGTATTTATGAACGGTAGATTTCTTGAATTGGTATTTTGCAGACATTATGTCTCCACCTGGTTTTTCCTCAGTGAATGCTTCTTTAGTTATACAATATTTGTTTGTTCTCTTCGCTCTATCTTTGCTTACACCCACAGTCGACACAAAACCATTTTGACATACTCTCACTTGTGGTTTGCCCGACAGTGTTCTGAGAACCGGAACAAAGAACGTGGTGGATAACTGTTTTTTTCTATACTTCTTACCTTCCCCCCTGATCCTTTCCCGCTTTGGTGTTTGTCCAGTGCAGTATCTAAGGATCATGTTGTCCTGTTCCCCTTTGTTACTAGTGGAGTAAAATTTCTGATGAAAGCTTCTTATATCCTGGAGTTTCAGTTATCGATATTGTAGGGCAGCAGATGACCGATGTCAGCATGTTGGCAGCAATGGAGGCTTCTTAGAATCATGCCTGTAACAAAATAATGTGTCTGTAATAATTTAAACGTTTTAATAAGCTCTCAAATAATAATTGATATAATATATCTAATTGGGATCGAACTGACACATAATACTCTGCATATTACTCATATGGAGGACAAAAACGTAAAGTTAACACATGTCTAGCCTAACCTCTTACTTTCGTCTTTTCAATATGTTTTCCCGCCAATTGTCTGGATCTCGCTGCTTCTTCCTCCCTCTGTTTTGGTGCCGCAGGTGTTATATGCCTCTCCTTTAATTAATTCTCTTCCATTTCTCGATTATTGACACTTTACACAACCGTCAACCTACAATGCTCGTAAACACACTGACAAAACCTTCGTAAAAACAACATTCTGCTAGCTGAAATCAGGGTCACCAACATATGAAATACGTTTAGAATGACATCATTATGAGAAAATGGGTGAAAATAATTCTATTAAAATTAATATTCCACTAAAACACCGGAGTAGTGCCATAACACTATAGTTGAGTCTCTGGTGCACGAGAATGGACAAAGCTAGTTTTGAAATTCACTTTATGAATTACATGTGGCATCGTATTGGACAAAGCGTTGTGTGAAAACATATTTGTATACCGGACAAAGTGGTGTATGGAAACGGACTGGATAGGATAAAGAGGGGTTTGGAAATGTTCTGAAACTTTATTCGTCGTATTCGTAGGGAGAATGTGTGTTTGGANTGGATAGGATAAAGAGGGGTTTGGAAATGTTCTGAAACTTTATTCGTCGTATTCGTAGGGAGAATGTGTGTTTGGAAACAGGGTTTTCTTGTCAGAATGAACATTTGGACCTACATATATATATATATATGACAGTGTTACTCCATGCTTTCATGTTTTTGGACATAGTAGTGTTTGGAAATGGGCTACTCAATTGATGCTTTCTATCACTTCAAGCTCAGCTAGTACAAGTGATACACCACTTCAGAATGTAAAAGTCAAATTCTCACTATATTTTGCCGGTCTCGACTAGCTAATAACAGTGAAAACAGGCATGAGTCTCTGTGTTGGGTATGTTCAGGGCGGACTAAGCAGGATTACGGTCAAATAAACCTGCCTCAGCATATCAACGATTGTCCGGCAGTAGACTACAGAAAGAAAAAGAACCTACCATGACATTTTGAAGAAAGACATAGAANTGGATAGGATAAAGAGGGGTTTGGAAATGTTCTGAAACTTTATTCGTCGTATTCGTAGGGAGAATGTGTGTTTGGAGACAGGGTTTTCTTGTCAGAATGAACATTTCGACCTACATATATATGACAGTGTTACTCCATGCTTTCATGTTTTTGGACATAGTAGTGTTTGGAAATGGGCTACTCAATTGATGCTTTCTATCACTTCAAGCTCAGCTAGTACAAGTGATACACCACTTCAGAATGTAAAAGTCAAATTCTCACTATATTGTGCCGGTCTCGACTAGCTAATAACAGTGAAAACAGGCATGAGTCTCTGTGTTGGGTATGTTCAGGGAGGACTAAGCAGGATTACGGTCAAATAAACCTGCCTCAGAATATCAACGATTGTCCGGCAGTAGACTACAGAAAGAAAAAGAACCTACCATGACATTTTGAAGAAAGACATAGAAATTAGACCAAAAACAGTTCTAAATGCAAAGAAATTTCGGTATAAATTATACAAGGTTTAAAATGGCTGACAATAACAATCACATGTAAAAAAAAAATAAAAATGAAAATAAGAAAAAAGTCGGCTACTTAGCAAACTGCAAGGGTGACAGAGCACAGGTTCCCAAAGGACCTCGGTGACTAAACCTGGATGATTTGTATAAATATCCTTACTTTCTATTTTCATTTTCATTTCAATCAAATGTAAGGGGCAATATTGCATAAGAAATTTACATTCAACTTCTTTATTCTTTATTTGTTAAAAATATGAAAAAAGTTTTATATTAATATTGTTAAATTCTAAAAGTTATGCTACGCAAATTATTTATATTATAATAGCTATCTGAGTATGTAATATATTATTGATAATATCATACAAAGCAGTTATCACATATGGTTGCATAACATATTTACATATATTTATTTTCCAATAAAATGCCATTATTGTAATTTAAGGTTAATATGTAAATGTAAGATTTTAATATACATGAAACAAGAAGCTGAATAAAATTACAAACGAAAACAATACTTTTTTCTTCAGAAATTAGAATTCTCTCATTAATTATTAATTGGCTTTCTTAAAATATAAAATGATATCTAAATGTTAGATGAATGAAACAAGAAAATGAGCGAGAAAGGGAAACTAGATGAAGAGGAAGAGAGCAGAGATTGGCAGTGCAGTGCGAAGGAGGCACGAGGACTCACACGCCAACGACGCCAGCCAGCCTGCCGAAGANCATTCAACTTCTTTATTCTTTATTTGTTAAAAATATGAAAAAAGTTTTATATTAATATTGTTAAATTCTAAAAGTTTTGCTACGCAAATTATTTATATTATAATAGCTATCTAAGTATGTAATATATTATTGATAATATCATACAAAGCAGTTATCACATATGGTTGCATAACATATTTACATATATTTATTTTCCAATAAAATGCCATTATTGTAATTTAAGGTTAATATGTAAATGTAAGATTTTAATATACATGAAACAAGAAGCTGAATAAAATTACAAACGAAAACAATACTTTTTTCTTCAGAAATTAGAATTCTCTCATTTATTCATAAATTGGCTTTCTTAAAATATAAAATGATATCTAAATGTTAGATGAATGAAACAAGAAAATGAGCGAGAAAGGGAAACTAGATGAAGAGGAAGAAAGCAGAGATTGGCAGTGCAGTGCGAAGGAGGCACGAGGACTCACACGCCAACGACGCCAGCCAGCCTGCCGAAGAAGTGACGGCGGACGACGCTCTTGTAGTGCACGAGGCAGGGCATGGAGGGCCGGAAGGGCGTGGCGCCCTCGTGGCGGTACACTCGCTCCGTCTCGTCGGCGTCGTAGACGAAGAGCAGGTCCGGGCGACCCACCAGCCCCGACAGCCGCACCACGTCGCCGTACTGCTGGTGCAGCAGTTGTGACACCCGCGCCACGTCGCTCACCTGAGGCCACGACACAGCGCACGTCAGCTGCTCCGTGGAGCCACTCTACCTCCTCTACAGCCAATCTGAGCTCCAGGGAGATCACAACCATGCATCTGAGGCGGAGGAGAGCGGGAGCGATAAGGGCGTCATTGCCACGCACATCAAGTGCCTCATCGCCGCTCAGCTCAAGGCTCTCTCTCTCTCTGTCTCTCTCTTTCTCTCTCTCTTTTTCTCTTGAATATTGTAACTAAAATGTGATGAATTCTGTGAAAACTATATATATTTTTCTTATTTTCTGCACCAAATAATGTAGGGAAACAGTTTTCCTGTATACGTAATATTGCTTAACGAAATAACTGTAAGTAGTTATCATTATAAAATTTTAATTAAGATTTAATCGTAGCTTGTGAAGTGAAACATGTGCTCAAGTAGATAGTTGTGTGTGGCTGGAGTTTGCCGAGCTGAAGGCTGCAGCCTACGTGGTGCCTGAACTGCGTTGCAGAGTCTTTGAAATAAGCGTTTATCTACGACATTATTCTACATGCATTCGATGTGCTGATCTTCGGAAAGACTGCACACTTCAAAGGAGGACTTTTGAGTGCTTTCAAGACGTCACGCACATTTCAAACGCTATTTCAGTGCACTCAAACATAGCTAAAAACAACCTTTTTCAAAGCGCTGTACCTCCAAATGCGCGAGTCAGGTACATACAAAAGTACTTTAGGAACCTGCATTAAACTTTTCCATAGACTTTTTACCAATAACAAGATAGGGTCACCTCTGAAATTGCCACAGGTACACGCAGCACGATGATAACACTGGACACCAGTAGAGAGAGAGAGAGAGAGAGAGAGAGAGAGAAAGATACAGAGCGACAGAGAGAGACAGAGAGAGAGAGACAGAGACAGAGAGAGAGACAGACACAGAGAGAGACAGACACACACAAACACACACCAACCGTTAAGTTCACCTACTTTTGTATGTAGTTTATATATTAAACTACATGCAAAAGTAGATGTACTTTATATATTAAACTACATCTGTAACCAAAATGTGTCGAAAATCATATATGTTTGAAATAAATGGTTTTCGTTTGGTCTAACAGCCCACCCAATCAGGAGGCAAATAGTTACAGATAAAGAAAACTCAATATTTTTGTTTGGCCAAATGACTCAGCCACATAGGAAGGAAGTAACTATTGAATGCACGATGTTCTAAGTCAATTAGGAAGAATGTTTAAGGCAGGAAAGCTCCGAAGAACTTGAGAATTAAATGGGAAATACTTAACTCAGTCGCCTGCTACCCCGAATGAGGCGACTATAATGTGAGTCGATCAAGCCAAAATCCAAAAAATAAAGCAACATCTTAACGGTACCAACAATTTTGTGACATGTACTGAAAACGAAGATGTCATTATGAAATAGTTTCTTAAACAATATTGTGCCAAATATCTTGTAATAACCGAACAATTAAATTGTANGAAGATGTCATTATGAAATAGTTTCTTAAACAATATTGTGCCAAATATCTTGTAATAACCGAACAATTAAATTGTATAATAAAATGAGGAGACAAAATATAATGAAACAGTTCGACAGTAGACTCTTGGCGAAGCAGCAATAACACTGTGTTCTCGCATATCTACCGCTCTGATTATTACAGCAACAGTCTAGATAAACTTCGGCGTTGTTCTCTCTCCGTAGCAGAAACACAAGGCTCTGCTGTAAAAGTAGCATTTATAGCTACAAACACAACTTCATACCGGACCACAGAAAACCGTTATATTATCTTTTATGATATTTTAAGTGTATTAGCAATAATTTTGTTTGCTGTTTTTATAAGAGCTGGTTTGTTGAATATAACTTCATATATTTTAAATTTTTTTTAATTGTTCAGATTCGATCGATAGTGATAACTAAGAAATTAAAGGTACTTTTTGTGAAAAAAAAAATAAAATTACCACAAAATTATGTAATGTTTAATTTGGTAAAATAATTTTTAGGAACAAAACATTTTTTATGCAGAACATATAAGATCATCCCGCAAAACACTTTGCTGTATGATTGCAATTTGTTAGGGTTTAAACGGATATAACATTAATCTAAGATATTGATAATGTATCTGCAAAGTGTAGGTCCTTGAAGTATCTGCTATCTGTAAACTTGACATCCGCAGAATAGGAACCTATTGGTATACAGTACTGAAGATTTCTCAATGGAAACATTTTTTGTNTGTAAACTTGACATCCGCAGAATAGGAACCTATTGGTATACAGTACTGAAGATTTCTCAATGGAAACATTTTTTGTTTTAGCCTAGAAGTGATAAAAACCTCTCAGATTTAAAGGTTGCTTCCTTACTGATTAATATTGGTTTAATGGTAACATATACAAAACCATGGCACTTAAAGAAATTCATATGCTGAAAATATTGCAGTTAGAACATATTCTGTAACAGAAGAAGGTAACAATACATATTTACTGTGTTGTAACTCTGCATTTGGAGCATGAAATGCCACTTTTAAAACTGACAGTATTTGCTACAGATTTGCTACAGATAACCAACAGNTGTAAACTTGACATCCGCAGAATAGGAACCTATTGGTATACAGTACTGAAGATTTCTCAATGGAAACATTTTTTGTGTTAGCCTAGAAGTGATAAAAACCTCTCAGATTTAAAGGTTGCTTCCTTACTGATTAATATTGGTTTAATGGTAACCTATACAAAACCATGACACTTAAAGAAATTCATATGCTGAAAATATTGCAGTTAGAACAGATTCTGTAACAGAAGAAGGTAACAATACATATTTACTGTGTTGTAAATCTGCATTTGGAGCATGAAATGCCACTTTTAAAACTGACAGTATTTGCTACAGATTTGCTACAGATAACCAACAGNATCTGCATTTGGAGCATGAAATGCCACTTTTAAAACTGACAGTATTTGCTACAGATTTGCTACAGATAACCAACAGATTCTGAAATCCCTTCTTATTTATTCTGTTTACCCGTTGCGGATATTTCCGCAACTTGCAAATAGAAATCTTGTCGTAATCGTAAATCGTAATCCAGAAATGTCAAAAATAATTTTAAAAAATTATGTCCCTATATAATGCCAGTTTATATTTCCCGCATATAAAACCAAAATAGTAACATTTTAGAGACCGCAAAATTCAAGATTATAATTATAAAACTTCATTTAGATGTGAAAATACTTCTTATTGCTAGCTGACAACATTAGTCTATGTACTACACTCGGTATTTGTAGCAAAATACGGGTTGGGAGTATTTGCTTAACTAACCATCTAACTGCCACAGTAACTAGGAGATCAGTAAAATATTGCGAATGTGTAAAATTTGCCTATGTATTAGTGAAACTAAGTTTTATGAAATAAAATATAGTCGTGAAGCATTGGCACTATCTCAGATAATGAGCGCAGACGGAATACAAAGTAAAGCGTGCATGCCAGTAATGTATATATGCCGGTTCAAGGGCAGGGTTTTCAGGAGCAGGATCCAAGATCCGTCCGCCGTATTTGNGTATATATGCCGGTTCAAGGGCAGGGTTTTCAGGAGCAGGATCCAAGATCCGTCCGCCGTATTTGTAGACGTCACAGGCGATAACAGGCAACTTTTTCGATAACATGGCCGTCCCAGGCCATGTTATCGACAAAATTGCCTGTTTCACTCCAAAAACCCCTTCATAAATTAATTATTTTGCCCAAAAAACACTTTTTTCACCAAAAAATGTCCAAAATATGGAAAAATTAGCAAAGCAAATTTGAAGTTCCACGAAGCAAGAGCCGAAAATCCTCAGTCAAGCAAGAAGATTTGAGGCTCTTTGCAGAATGAGACACTTAATCCTCAGAGCAGGAGAGGAGGATTCGAGACTCTGAAAAACATATAATGTTAAACTTACACTCATACCACCACCACCCTCTCTCGCCTCACCACCGCCCCAAAAACCACCCCTACGAATAATAAAAAAATCCCAAAAATATTTTAAAAATTCTAAAAAATCGAAGAACCTCTAATATTACCCTACCCCTCACTTGTCTTACTGCCCTCACCTCACCACCTCTTCGCAAACACATCCTAGAAATGGTTTAAAATCAACAACAAGTCGCAAAATATGGTTCTAAAAATTGTGGAAGATTTAACGTCAATCTCACACTCACCACACCACCTAACCATCCTCCCACCCTAATCATCCTCCCACCCCAACACAATAACTACAAATCGAGAAAAGTCACAACAAATTCTTAAAGATCGAGTAACATACAACATAAGACCCCCTTCCCTTGCTCATATGTCCCCCACCATCCCCTAAACCACCACCCTCCNAATCGAGTAACATACAACATAAGACCCCCTTCCCTTGCTCATATGTCCCCCACCATCCCCTAAACCACCACCCTCCCAGTATCACACTACTCACCCTCAACCCCCTCAACACCCAGGTACTCACTCCCTTCAACACCCTTATCACCCTTAAACCACTCCGAATCCCCTCATTAACCCAGTGACCATGATCTTGAACATGACCCATGATTAGACCTTGACCTTCGACCTTGACCCACGACTATGTTCATGAACTTGACTGATGTCATCTGACCTTGACTCATTCCCTTGACTATGATCCATGACCTTGACCCATAAAATTGAGCTGTAACATTAACCCATGACCCATGACACTGACCCATGACCCACNTATGATCCATGACCTTGACCCATAAAATTGAGCTGTAACATTAACCCATGACCCATGACACTGACCCATGACCCACAACCTTGAACGATGACCTAAACCCATAACCTTGACATTTGACCAATGACTTTGACACATGTCATTAACCTTGACACTTGACCCATTACCTTGATCCCTTGACCATAACCTTANTTTGACCAATGACTTTGACACATGTCATTAACCTTGACACTTGACCCATTACCTTGATCCCTTGACCATAACCTTAACCCTTGGCCATGACCGTAACATTTACTTTAGAATCAAAATCAAGGAAAAATCGAGAAAAATCTAAAAATCATAGATGAAAAAAATTCATACACATTTTGAAAAACCAAGTAGGATGTGTGTGACCCTAACAGTTCAATCCACATAAACATGGCAGAGCACAGACACTCCCTGGTATGACGATCAGCAGCAGACTGAACCCACCTCATTATTTCCTTGGCTATATAGCCGATCAGTATTATGACCCCCAAAACTAATTACTGACTTTATGTAACATGCATACCCCTCCAACCTCCCCCCACACACCCACATCCTTCATAGTTTCACTTCCTCGCTGTTTACTTACCATACCTCGGCTACCATCAACACCAATGCATGCTGCCAACCCCTTACCCTCCCAACCAATAACTCGCCTTAGCTCGCGCCCTCACAATCTACCCCCACATAACACTCCACCCCCATCTAATGCCCAATCATTTCCTGAAGAGACTGACTCTGCCCAAGAATGGCTACTGTCAATACCAATTCCTGCAAAATGACTAGAACAGTGGTCAAGGCAAACCGACCGTACCATCAACCTATACCAACAGTCGATGATGGACAGTCTCTAAAAAAGTCGCCTAATGCGAATCTCGTTGTTTACAGTTTTGCACAAAAGTAACACAAAACTTCACAAAATATTCGCAAATCCTGGCAAACAATTCGCAAATAATCGCACCCACGACTGTCCATACCCAGAGGCCATAACAGCCAATCATACTGTCCATCCATCTTNCAATTCGCAAATAATCGCACCCACGACTGTCCATACCCAGAGGCCATAACAGCCAATCATACTGTCCATCCATCTTGGCAAACATCCAACTTCATTCGAGACCATCCCCTAACAAACTGAGTAGTGCCATGAGCGAGACCAAATAACAACACAAACAGAACCTACGAATCATCAATACCAAACATCCTTTCCANTGAGTAGTGCCATGAGCGAGACCAAATAACAACACAAACAGAACCTACGAATCATCAATACCAAACATCCTTTCCACCCATCCGGACCAACAGTCCAACAAGACTGACTGGAGATACCAATGGGCAAGAATATCCAATCGAACCAACCATACCAGCTATACGATCAATCCATACAGACCGACTTTATCTACCATCCACTTGAAACTGTCATACCAAACATCCATATGAACTGCTCATACTAGCTAGCCATACAAATCAACCATACCAGACATCCATGAGAGCTATCCATGCGAGCCAACCATACATCATCAGTACCAGTTTAAAATACGAAACAACTATGACAGTCATACACACCTCCAAACCATTCGATACGACCATTCTTAATGACCATCAAGATCAACCAACCATAACATTCGTTAATGCCAACCAGCTATACAAACTGGCCATTCTGACCATAGCTAAGGANATCAAGATCAACCAACCATAACATTCGTTAATGCCAACCAGCTATACAAACTGGCCATTCTGACCATAGCTAAGGAGAATACCAAATTACCATACCAGTCGACCAGACCATCAATCCATACTAGCAAAAGATTGACTGCACCCAAGCCTAACTCCTATCAAAAACAGATCCTGACAATACTAATTCACTCCAAACTGACTATTAAAATGGCTAAAACCATCCNATCAAGATCAACCAACCATAACATTCGTTAATGCCAACCAGCTATACAAACTGGCCATTCTGACCATAGCTAAGGACATACCAAATTACCATACCAGTCGACCAGACCATCAATCCATACTAGCAAAAGATTGACTGCACCCAAGACTAACTCCTATCAAAAACAGATCCTGACAATACTAATTCACTCCAAACTGACTATTAAAATGGCTAAAACCATCCNACTAACTCCTATCAAAAACAGATCCTGACAATACTAATTCACTCCAAACTGACTATTAAAATGGCTAAAACCATCCAAATAGTAAGTTTGGTGCGAATTGTTCTCGTCAGGATTTGTTCTTGATAGGAGTTAGTTTTGAGTGCAGTCAGTCAATTGTTTCTTCTATGGTCTGGTCGGCTGATATGGTTATTAGCTACCGCCAGAAAGGTCAGTTTGTATTGCTGGTCGGCATTAACGGATGTTATGGTTGGCTGATCTTGATGGTCACTATGTATAGGGGAATCGAATGGTTTGGAAGTGTGTATAACTGTCATGGTTGTTTCATATTTTAAGCTGGTACTGATGGCTTGTATGGTTGGTTCTCATGGATGTCTGGTATGGTTGGTTTGTATGGCTGCCTAGAATGAGTGGTTCATATGGATGTTTGGTACAAGTGTTTCAAGTGGACAGTTTGAATAGATGGTCTGTACAGATTGATAGTATGGTGGGATGGCATGGTCGGATCGTATGAATGGTATTGCGGGTCTTGTCCTTTGGTATCTCTAGTCGGTCTTGATAGTCTGATGGTCTGGTTGGGTAGAAAGGGTGTTTTATATGAATTATTCGTATGTGCGGTTGGTTTTGCTTTTTGGTCTCTCGCATTGTTCTAGTCATTTTGGTAGGTGATGGTCTCGAGTGAAATTGGATGTTTGCCAAGATGGATGGGCAGTATGTTTGGCTGGTATTGCCTCTTAGGTATGAAGAGTTGTGGGTGTGATGGTTTGCGAAGTGTTTGTGAATGTTCGTGAATATTTTGTGAAGTTTTGTGATACTTTGTGCAAAGAGGTAAGTAACAATATTCGCATTTGACGACTTTTTTGGAGACTGGCTATTATCGACTGTTGGTATAAGTAGGTTGTGTGGTCGGTTTGCCTTGACTAATGTTCCACTCATTTTAGCAGGAATTGCTATTGTCAGTAGCCATTATTCTGCAGAGTCAGTACCTTCATGAAATGATTGGGCTTTAGATGGGTGGAGATCATGTGGATGGATGATTCCGAGGGTGGAATGTGATGGGGCGAGCTAAGGCGAATTATTGATTGGGAGGGTGAAGGGTGGCAGCATGAGTGGGTGTTGATTATAGCTGAGATATGGTAAGTAAACTGCTATGGAAATGAAGCGATGAGAGGTTTTTGTGTGTCGTAAAGGGGGG